>JAYJMH010057204.1:0-35793 GCA_036873815.1 Phacellophora camtschatica | reverse complement strand
TTTTTCGAATTGAAAATTCGAAGCCAAGTGCAAGTGAGATTAGAGAAAATGTTAATTTCAACAAACGAGAAAAGTTTCTTTCATTGGCTTTGCTGTGTGGCTGCAACGCAACGACATTTATTACTGTAATTTAAAATTCTCGAATCTCAATGAATTGGATTGTCCACCCATCCACCCATCCATGGATTTAATTTCGCGGATGGCTAGTATGTGGAGCATAAGGAAAATGGCCAAATCCGCAAAATTTAATCCACGATAAAATTTGCATGATTAAAAACCTCGAAATTACTTGATCACCTTGGGTAAGGTTGAAATACATATCTCAAGGATGTTTTTCTCAACGGGTGTGAAAAGTAAAATACTGCAAAATATGATCTTCACTGGCTAGGAATATTTCAGACATACAGGGGAGATTCATTTTTTCTATTCAAATTTCCCGCCAACGCGAGATTCCATACTTGTGTTTAAGCCAATAAACGCTCAGGAAATCGAGCTCGCTTTCGTGGTAGGATAAATATTTATGCGGCTAAGCTGATAAATATCTTGCACGTAGACGGAGAGCCTATCCATATCAATTTTTATCGGCCAGATTGTAAAAGGGGTCTTAGGTACCAGGGGTATTTCCCGTTGAAGTGCAGCAAGGCCCCGCATTTAAATAACTGATTTTTGAAATTGAGCCCTATTGTTTACAAATATTTTCTATTCTTTTCATATTGTTCTTATGATAAAATGAGCCTAGAAATTTCTTATCAGTAAGAGGTTGAAGATGCGTCCTGTTGAGGCTATTGGTTTAGTTTTCGTATGCATTAGTTTTCCCATCATTTTTGTATTTGGCATTTTCGACATACATTCTCTGGTTTAATATAATTTGGAAGCCTAACAATCCTTTTTATTTTTCCGAATTTGCATTGAGGGATTATACGGATTTTTGTGACAGCAACAAGGGCAGATTTTATAACAATAGAGAAATCGACACACCCAATTTCAAATCGGGACAAAACAAATTCACTCAAGCAGAAAATCAAAACATGGCTTTGTTTGTTTTGATTTTCCGCCTGAGAGAATTCGCTTTGCCTTCGATGGCTAATCTCTTTGAAATTGGGTGTCAATTTCACGATTGTTACAAACTCTGCCCTTGCTGATGACAGCCATTATGAAAATCTGATGCAGATCACGTTAGTCACGTCACTGCAGTAAATTAGTGTTTGATAATGTATGATTAGGTTTGATATCAACGAAATAAATCATTGTTGAATATTTTTTTGTATTTTTTTTTTCCAGATGATTTCGACTGGATACAATTTTTCAAAAATAGAGTCAGACAGGCCTAAAATCGACTGATCAATGACGCCCAGAATCACGAAAATTTCTTCAACTCTGTATATGAAACACAAAATATTAACCTGTTCTGACTGTTCTGAAATTAGAAATTGCAGGTGATGAATTATATTGATTTTGGCCTTGCTTAATTTTGTGCACATTACTCCGTTTTCATTTTATCACCTCTTTGGTGCTGAAATGCGTCAATGCAGTCGAAAACACTGTGCTGTTCACACTAACATCTCCAAAATGACACTAAATATAATATCAATACAGGTTTTAAGTAGTAATTGTCGTTTGTGTTTTCAAAAGTTTCCTTTTTGCGATGTTAACGGTTACACCAACCAGGAAAGATTTGTTCAAACTGATTCACGATGGTGGTGCACAGTAAATTTGTCGGGGTGTCAGATTGGCGATTTTTAATGAGCGGGATGTACGTATCGCGTGGCAAAGGGGTCAAAAATTCCGTGTTCGATTCCGTGGTTACATGATTTTACAATCACGACACCCGTGTTCCGTTGTTACAAAACGCGATGATGAGGGCCATGACCACGAAACCCCATTTTGCACCGCATCCTCGTTTTCAATTTGCGACCACGAAACCGGGTTTTGCACCTCGTCCTCGTTTTACAGTGACCTACATGACATTCTAAAGGATCTGCATAACACTTTAAATTCGGTAGAAATTACAAAATATGAGACATAATAGAAAACGTTCCGAGACGGCTGTGTAAAGGTACTCTATTGTTGTCGTTTCCCTGGGTCCAGAGCCAGAAAGAATTGTTTTATTTTCTGGCTCTGGCACCCAGGGAACCATATTGTGTGTCCTCTTTTCATGGAATATTAATGTAAATGCATAACCAGAACAGAGCAATGTTGATCTTTTTTTATATGAAAACGGAGTAATGTGGACGGGCCCTTGTGTTTGTGGATTGACTTGATAAAAATTGAAACTGGAGGTGTTGTAGATAGTCTACAAGGTGTTGTAGATAGTCTTTGTGCTATATATAGGGTTGTTTCGTAGAAAATCTGTGCTGTAGATTAACAATTAGAGTAGCTTGCTCCTCTGAGCATCGAAATCACTACGCAGTATAATTAATACTTTCTGATATGAATTTTTACTGTGCGCCGTCTTGACCAGCCATAAGCTGGATACGTCAAAGTAACACGTTTTAGAAACTGTTTAGAAGAAGAATTGTCAAAATAAGGTTGTACGACTGTTTTAATTCTTCGAAATCTCGTAGAGAAACAGCTTTGCGTTTACCTTTGGTCTTAGATGGTGGTTGCACGCCCTTCTTTTAACAATTCTTCTTCTAAACCAGTTTCTAAAACTTGTTCTTTTGACATATCCAACTTATGGCTAGTCAAGACGGCCCACAGTAAAAACTCATATCAGAAAGTATTTATTATACTGTGTAGTGATCTCGATGCTCAGAGGACTACAATCTGAGTTCACAGGCCTTTCCAATTGCTACATTTTGTTTTGGCAAATTTGCTTACTAATTTCAAATACAGGAAGAAATTGGTTAAATTGTCAGACAAATCTTCGGTGCCAGAGTCAAAAAGAAAATATCTCCAAAAATGAAATATCTCCAAAATTTGATAAATGACCACAATGGCAGGCTAATCTTGAAAAGTTGGATAAGCCACATTGATAAAATTATACCTATGAAATAAGAGTTTGGATTTTGGGATACCCTGGTTACTCTATTCCTCGCACGCCTTTTTGTTATTATTATTTTTATTATTATTTCAAATATTTAAGGAAGGTAGCCCTTCAGCAATGTTGATTTTCAAGGGTCTTTCGTGACTTTATGTACAGTGTCTAGAATTGAACGTAAATCCAATATTCTTTCGTTAAGAAACAGAAACGCCAGCTTGGGTGTTTTCTCATTAAATATACATTAAACCTTCAATTCATTTTTGATTGTCTTCTTCAATTGCATTTTAAATATATTTTATTGTCGAGCTGTGTAAAAAGCTCAATATTTGCATTGCATGTCAGAAGAAAAAAAACGAAGACACGTGTCTCCCTCGAGGTGTTTAGAAAATGAATGGCAGTCTCCTTCCAAGACCACGCGTTTATACTGAGAAGGAACAGCATCCATTCCCTATTAAGTGTTGAAAAAAATCGTATTGCTAAGGCATGCAAAATGTAAAAGCTTGACGTTGACGTCACAACAAGAAACATGTAATGGATATTGATGCCAGTTGATATCCATGATGCTGAAATTCATGATGATGCAGAGTAATGCAAGAATAAACGGCTGTAAGAAGAAGTTCATGTTGCGCAGGTGATACGTCACCTTCTTTAATTCTTTTCAAAATTACGGTTAAATCTTCATAGGCGACTGAGGTGAGACCTAGGCTTGTTTACGATTTTTGTCCAGACGTTAATTTCGATAGCTTCCATGGAGCCCAGTCCCCTGTTCAAAAAGACGTCAGGGTGCCAGACTGAGTAAATGAGATCAGGAATACGCGACAGTTGCTGCTTTCCAGACCTTCATTTATTCATGATAAAGATTATGAATTAATGAGTACAACTGCCACATGCAAGGTTAACATTCAAATTAACTGTTAACACATGCAATTTAGAATATTTGTATTTACAAATGTCAAAAAGTATACAGGGTGACCCTAAAAAAGCTTTCAAATTGCAACTCAAAACCAAGTTCGAAGGGCAAACTTAGAGTTGGAGATATCGTCCAGCCATCTATGATTATGTTCACATGTTCAAAACAGAAAATTGAAATCGCCTTCATTCGTGAGCTATTAATTTCCAGTCCACGTTTTGACAAGTAAACCTTTTTGAAATTCTAAACTTCCGAGCATATGCAGGTCGTTTTATTGTCACAAAATGGACAGCAAATAAATGATATTTCTTCATATTAAGTTGAAAGCTCACGGATTGGGGTAATTTTAATTTCAAATTTTGGACAGGTAAACGCGGTCAAAGATGACTGGATGACATCGTAAACTCTAAGTTTGCCCTTAGACGTCCTTTTGTGCACAAATCTAGAGTTTTAACCTTGCATATTTCCACCTACAGCCCTGCAAACGAGGTTTTTCTGGGTCACTTTAGCCACATTCGATTAAAACATAGTCTACAAATTAACGACACGTTTAATATGCACGTATTTTTTTTAACAAGACACGTTTACAAGAAACTAGCCCCAAATAAAATCGCGTAAACGGAAAGCGTATATCTACTGTTATTGTCAGCTTTTTCTATTGTTATTTCGCGTACGTCTATGGGTATCCATATCTTAAAATCTTTTCATAGGACACCCTGTCATGTCTGTGGGACATGTCTGCTTAGTAGAGATTTTTCTGATTTGCTGTCAAAAACAGATTCCTTGTCCATAAGAATTTCATAGAATCTAGCTGAACTGAAATCGGTCAAAATTCTAAAAAACCTAGTTTCTTTAAAACAAAAACGTATGTGCAGGAAATGGCAAAGAGTCCGTTTGCAATGTTTCAAACTGTCGTAATATAAACGAAATTCAATGTTTGCAAATGTCGAGTTTTACTATTAAAACAGAAGATGAAAATATTCAAACAAATATTAGCACTCGGAGTTCATCCTTTAGTTTTCTGGCTTGTAGACTTCAAATTTACTGTAATCCTTGTTTGATAGCAACTAAAATAAGAAACAAAATATAATGTTACATACAGAGTGAGGAAAACATAACGACACGGCCGGAAGAAGGACCATGAGGACAGAATAACATTTTTAGCCACACCTAAGACATAGAAAATCATCTGCAGCTAATACTTTTGGCGTCCAAATTCTGGTTATTTGTATGAATTTTTTTCCGAACAGGCTGTTTCTCAATTTGTTCCCAGGGGTATTTTCCAGAGAAGTTTCGTAGCCATATTATGTTAATTTATGCGACATCAAGATAATAACATTTTTGTTATTGGAATCCCGTTTTCTTGATTCGTTTTCATTATTCGAAGTCAGCTCAATTTTTTTAATCCCCTGTGAGTCGGTCGAATATTGAATTCGAAATCCAATCGTTTCGTATGAGATGTAGTAAAATGGAGCCATCAAACTTTAAACTTTCCACGGACCGCTTATTTTTCCAGCGGCCCTGAGTCGGCCCTGCCCCTCCTAACCCACGAATAAAATCAATAACGTACAATACGAACCTCAGAATTAAATGATAGGCCAATAATATTTATAAATGCGTTACTAAGCATACCTTTACTTGCTCGTTTTCTTTAACATTTAACCAAGGATATGGATTTTTTTTGTGATACCATCTAATAAGAAATTAAAGATTCGTGTCAATATACACATTTCTTTCATTATTTTTTTATTGTTGGATTAAAAAAGACATGTTCTGTTTTCAGTTTGCATAAAAAAGAAAGATTTGGGGCAAGTTACCGTGGTCACCAGAGCCTAAATGGTAATTAAATTTAAAAAAAATCTAAAATGGGGCAAGTCCACAATGCATCTGGTTATACAAAAGTGAGTTACAATGAAATAACATCAAACTAAAGTAAAACAAAACGAGACAATATAAATATTAAATTATAAAGTGCGGGTAGGCCTAAATTGGCCTGATTAATTAATTATATTGTTGTGTCAATGAAATGTCATTCATTCTTTCAACACGAAACAAACACGAAAAGGCGTGCAGCATGTAATGTACCTCTGAATGACATCTATAAACCAGACCCTATGACCCTTAAGTATGGATAATAAAAATGACCCTTAACACGGGAAGTTCAAAGGCAGAAAAATTTCATTGCCTCATAAAACTAAAAATCACCCACAGGTGTTCAGAGGGTCAGCAGAATAACTTCCTCATACTTCATATCCTTCCAGCTTTATAACTTACTTTCAAGTCTAAATTTAACTTGAAAGCAACAATTTTTAACAAACTTGCTACTTCCCCCCCCCCCCTATACACCTTGCTACCCTTAAAAACAATATTGTGCTTTACGTCAAGTTGAGATACCAAAAACAATTGACACAAATCTAGAAATTTCAGGCTGGTGTTTCTTATAAAGGTTTGAAGGAATTTTTTAAATAAAAAAGTGTGCAATTAAGGCACAGCATTTGATTTTATTCACATTCAAATTGGTTAAATAATTATAGTTCCCTATCAACTTATGTAATGTAATTAAATAATGTGCAGAAGGATTATTTGGTTGCCTCCAACCTCCTGTTTTACACTGCTGACCTCCTGAAAATTGATATGCCGACATGCTATGAAGCAAAAGTAAACCATGCTTCCCTGTGGGTGTTTTTTAGTTTGACAAGGTATTGACATTTTCTGCCTTTGGACAATGTAATTTATCTTCCAGTGTCAAGGGTCATTTTTATCAACCATACTTAAGGGTCATAGGGTCATGTTTATAGACTATGCCCCCTGAAATAGCTAACAATGCAAAAAATTTCGAACTTTGAATTTTGTTGTTTGTGATGGTTTGTGTCAACAGAAAAGCAAAAGACACAGCCCAAACGCGTTTTTTCCAGGAAGCCTTCTTGTGAATCATGGTTAACTGTTTTCCTGTTTCACACGATCTATCCTGGCTTTAAATGACGTAAAATAGCGGTTTTCACTTGAAAATTGAAATTAAACTAAAACCTCCAAGGAAGTTTAGTTGACCTGAAAGTTAGGAGGAGGGGGAGTCCATGTTCCTCTGCTAAGACAGCAAATGATCCCTAGTTGTTTTGGGAAAAAAGCCTTACCTATATTAGAAAATGTTTCCCTGTTCTTGACTTTTATAAGGTTCCTTTTGCTCCCTTTCTCTCTCCTAATTCTAGGCACGCTCCCTTGTTCCCTAGTACCCCATAAATCAAACCGAAGATCTCAATTCGAAATACTCTTCTCTATGAAATGATTTCCTAATAAAATAGCAGAGCAAACAATCTTAGAAGTACCAACCGATGACCGATTGGATCTATACTTACGAAACATCTGGATATTTGACTGCTGCCCTGTATCCAAAGAAGGCCAAAAGAGTACCAGCCCCACAAAGGATGGCAATAAGCGGCGCCACCTTGAGAATAAGAAAGGGCGTTAAAGTTGTTTCATAATTAACTGGCAGCCTGTTCTCTCTGTCCTTTCCCAATCAAAACAATCCTAATTCCATTCAATAGCACCCAACCGTGTGAAGTCATTTTATATACAATGAGAAACTTTTAAAGAATATAATCAGGATTGTTTTGATAGCGGAACGAGCAGAAGTTATAATTTCGTACGGTATAATTCGCGTGGCGCGCGTCTTAACGCGTTGAATTAAATGTCTATTTGCTCAGCTTAAAATTCGCCCACCATTCGAAAAACAAAGAAGCCCCAGGGACCGAAAAAGAATACCCCGAAGAACACTCCAAAGAACACCAACAGATTATATTAGGAAATTTTAAATGAAATAACAGGAATAAGACATTCTTTTTGAGTCAAAGTATTCGGAAATGCCACTTGCCTTACGCCCAGACTAACCTTACGCCCAGATTAACCTTACGCCCAGACTAACCTCTTGCCCGCGCATGGCAAACTTTCCAGTCTGGCCTTACGTTATTTTTATTGAAAGAAAACAACCCTGTTCCTATCTTTATTTGCACTCGCTACAAGTCTCCCTCCAGGTGGAAAAGAAAAAGGAGAAAGGGCAAGTCGAATCTATTCAACATCGTGCAGACTATTTTTCGTGCAGTCTTAAAAATTTCCCCGCTGTGGGATGTGTGCACACGAAAAATAATTTGCGCGGACACTTCCCGCTGGAATATGGTGTTGCACGAATTCTAATAGGGGTTTTGATTGCCCTTAAAATAAGAAAAAACTCCCCAAGGTATTTGTTCGAATTATCTAAGAGAATAAAAGATTCTGAATAACTTATTTTCTCATTAAAATGGTAAAACATCAACACAGGGTCAACAAAAGATACAGCAATCCAACCACGACGACAACTACAACATTAATTAGCATTTTAAATGGAGGAGTGTTAAAAAACAACAACAAATACATACCTCCATAACGAACCTTGGCTTTCCAAACACTTTCGTCAACATTTCGATTATTTTAGAAGAAATCTAAGAAACTTTATTCACTGTTTAATATTTTTCCAGTCTAGCAACCGTTGACGGCGTTATTGAATATCGCGCGTTCTCAGTGTGAAACGAACAACAGGTTTGGTAATATGCTGGATCAGCAATTACAAGCCCTCTTTGAATCACTCCTGGCCGTGCTATCCGACACGTACAGTTTTTTGGACTTTTGGGACGCATCGCCTCGAGGGAAATTGATGTGTATTATCTTCAAACATTAATAATATTAATGATGATGCCTTTCCCATACCCAGCCAAAATTGTATCACTTTACGAGAGCTTATAAAAATATAAATAATCTTATTTTTTTTAAATTCCTTTAATTAACTTTGGCCTAGAATACATAGCTTTCTACAGCTAATGAAAACTAACAGTGCAAGTATAATACTACGGTATATAAAAACGGTAAGCAAAACTAATTCAATCCTTTATTTTAGTGTAACGATGTAAGGTATATCTCGGATGTATGGTGTGGTGTCTGCAAGAGCAATTAAACTCAAGAGCATGCTAGGTTTTTAATTATTATTATTATTATATGATATGAGAAATATGAGAAGCACTGTGTTCTTTGAAATAAAAAAAAACTGTTATCCATGGTGTAATGGTTAGAAATATGATATTTGTAAAATTAACTGCGGAATCTTTTTTCGGGACAGGAAATTCCGGGCACATTTTCGCACGTTTTGAAGGAAACTACGGTAGCTAATGAGAAAATTGTTTTAATTAACTTGTTGAATTAGGCCCACCTGACAAGGTCACGAGCACGTTCAAAACAAATTACTGTAGTGGAAAACAGGTGTTTTCACACGATACGTTCCAGTTTCTTTTTGGCTGCAATGAAAATATTGCAGCAAAAACTGTTGCGTTTTGCAAATATTGAAAATAACATTCGTTCTTATTAATTTCATGTGTATTTCCAATCTAATTTTTCGAACAACTTTTCCAACCATATAGCCCTAACCTGAGGGTGCCGGAAAGAAATCAAAGCGGTGTGGTGGGGGCAATAGAGGAGCAAAAATTAGATTTCGAGGGCAAACGATAGAGAAATTATCATGATTTAGGGGGGCAGCTGCCCTGGTGCCCCTTTGGTTCTGGCTCCCTTGCCAACCAACAGTCTTTCAGACAAGTTTACGTCCAGCCTTCGCTTGTTCACGTCCAAAAATATTCTTACATGTTGATAAAATGTCGCAAAAGATGGAGAAATTTCTTGATATCACTCTTTGGGTACGTCATCTTGCTTGGAGCTTTTGATTGACATCTCCCAGTTTTTCCATTCAAAGGAAGCCCAAATTCTACTTTTTCTCAACAAGGCCCAACAATGGCTTAAGATCTCAAGGGAAATCTAGCAGGTCGACGAGCAAACATAGGCCTAAACAGGAGCGAGGCTTGTTTGTTTTACACCACCATGCCATGAGACGGAGCTCTTCTCTGTGTACGATTTTGATGTAAAAAAAAACAACAAAACAGCTTCTTCCAGGTAAGGAAATCTTAATTATGAGTTGTTCTAAAATGATTTTGTGCTTAGCAGAAAGTGATTTCTGGTAAAATTGGTGCAACGAGCGTCTTCTTTAGGTGGGGGACCCGCCGCGCCGTGGTGTTACATTTCAAAATTTATATTCTGACCTATGCACTTTTGGGATGCGAGGCCAAAACGCCGTCGTCCACGTTTTCTATTTTCTACAAGGCGCATGCAATACGCGGAAACGAAATCACATGTTTTTTCTTTATAATAAACCTAGCTAAAGCCTCGCTAGTCAAAGTTTCTTAACTTGGAGCATTTTTGGCCACATTTTACTAGTAAAAGTTTCTTAAAAGTTTATTAAAAATTCAAACAAAAACCAGTGAATCTAAAATAACTTTGTAAATTTCAAAGCAAAATGTGCAACCTAGAAATGTTTGTGTGCACAACAACCTTGGCAACACTGTAAGGAGGGTGGGGGTGGGGGGGGGTGTAATTAACAGTCTTGCGCAGTGTAAAACCATGCACAGTGGTTATCTTCCGCATTTTACAAGAATAAAAAATCAAAAAGTTTCCTAGTGATTTTTCATTTACCAGTGAAAGTTTCTTAAATTTTTGGGCCTCTTACCGGTGAGTTTTTTACAAAGCGGTTTCTTATTAAAAAAAAAACGTGTATTTTCGGAGACTATTGAATTATATTTTTAGTGTAAAAATATAGGTGGTTCATGTGCACTGTTTTTACAATCAATTATCTTTAGAAATCGGTAATTTCACCGTTTTCCGCGTTTGAACCACAGGTGGCGAGGAACAATTTTTACTAATTAAATAACTTATCTCTAAATTTGTTTGTACGCCGCGTTGTGTTTTGTTTTGCATCTCTTCTTCTGTATTTTTGCTGTGTTGTTAGGCCTAGCCAAAATAACAGTCATTTTTATTTGTGCCCCTGGGCTAGGCCTGGGCTTATTTTGGTTAGGCCCAACAACACGGGAAAAAAACAGAAGAAGAGATGCAAAACAAAACATGGCATCATAAAATTTATTCCTCGCCACCTATGTTTTAACCTGTCATTTCGAGCGAGCAAAATCTGCATGAATATGTTTTAACTTTTGATCAACAACTTTTGATCAACGTTTTCCAACACGCAAATCAGATTCTTCGCAAAGGTAGACTTTACCCCAAGTCTATTTCATTTTTAATCCGAGAAAAGAAGAACCGCCGATAACTGAGAAAAACTGAATGAAAAACAAACGAAGGGAAGTTGAGGAAGAGGAAATAAAAAATGAAACTCTTTCCTCTTCCTCGTTTTTTCCTGCGTTCGCTTTTCTTCTTCCGTTTTTCTCAGTTATTTCAGCTTTTCTTTTCCCGTATTAAAAAAGAAATAGATTTGGGGCAAGTCTATTGCAAATGTGTCTCCGCGCGGTATTTTTCGCTGTGTGAAAATTTGGCTTTAAGGAATAAGGCCAACAATGTTCAGAAATGACTGATACGAAATGACTGCTATTTGTGACAAAACTGACGATAAGAGACAAGAGAAAAAACTACGTGTGTTCTTCTAGATTGAATATGTATCTTTAATGAGCAGAAGAAATTATCTTTATCAATTAAATTATATCAGTTAGACACAATTTAACGAGATGCAAGGCGACTGAGGGTTGATCAACTCAATAATGTGCCTCTACTGAAGACAATATTTGCTACAATTCCTTTTCCTTGTCAACCACGATAGGCTAGCATGCGTGGAGACGCTACAGGCTGCAACATGCCTGAATGCAACGTCTCGCAAATAGCGATGATTCTAGGGTCAAAGAAAAATACACCACACTGGGTGTTAGCCTGTTTTACTTTTAGTTCCATGCGTCTCCTTTTTGGCACATCGGCCAAAGAACAAGAACTCAACACGGGCTTCAGGGGAAGCAAAATGTTGATTTCATTCCCACTTCGATTTCTCTCACCCCGCCTGTCTTACATTCCGTGTTTTGAGTTTGATCACAGGGATGCAAGAGGGAAGAAAAAAGAATGCTGGACAGGTGGAGCTAGACTGGCTACACAGTCAATAAGCAGACTGGCGACACAGCGCGGTCAAGGGCCGAGATATAGGGGGGTCCAGGGGGCCTTGGCCCCTCCAAATTTTCCTGGTCGGTTAATATAAATAGCATAAATATTCCACCTAATAGGAATCGAAAATAGGAATCTGTTGTTGTAGGGGAAGAGATAGAGACTGTGTAGCTAGTCTAAGGTGGAGCGATATAAATTTTTCTCTTTCTTCTTCGTTCTCGTTTCCCTGTGGCCAAAATCAAATCACAGAATGTAGGACAAGTGGAGTGAGAGAAATCGAAATGGGAATAAAATAAAAATGCTACTTTTCCTGAAACCCGTGAACTCAGGAAAACAGGGAATCGTAAAAATAAATGCTCGCTTTTTAGAAAGAGCCTTCACCCGAAACTGAGGCTCGAATACCTTCATATTTTTTATTAAAGTGAGGCTAAAAACTTCAGTATTCTATGTCTTGTATTTCGACTCGCCTATGGGTGCAAAACGTGCTGATTAATTATCATTGTTGTTAAGCGTGTTTCTTGGTTTTAAGCTATTGATCCTTGGTTTTAAGCTATTGATCCTTTATAAATCCTTAAATAATTTGAATCCTTAAATAGCCTTTATCCTAACTTTTTGGGAAATCTTAAGTTCTTTAAAAAGGATAACGTGGTTTTGTATTAAAACAAAAAAGGTGTCAGGTCAAAAAGGTCAAAAAAGGCCTCACATGTTTCAGTTGATCAAACTTCATTCTGCCGCAAATACAATTCAGCTTCTAGATGTTAAAGGTTGGAGTGACAATTTTAAAGAAGAAATTTTTCATGAGAAACAGCACTTGCCTTGTAAATGCTAAAATGGATTTCGCGAAGGGCTGTACATAAAACCTTTTTCTGGGTTGGCATGATGACACAAGGGAAAAATTGTGCACCCAGTTTTGCTTTGGGTGAAACTCTACGTGCAGAAATACCCAGAAGAAGTGCTGTTTACTCAATATGAAAAGAGGCTTTTGAGTCAAACATTGTAACGAAATAATAAATGAAACTTTGTTAAAAATAATAATTGAAACAGAGAATGTAACAAATAGTTTACGAAAACTAAAACAGTGGAGTGGAATGAAGTGTGTTGCAATCCTCCATAAAACACCAACGTGAAAATCAAATTAAAGTTTATATAGCTTTCAACGTAACTGCATTAGCAGCGTATAACCTAGACTTTAAACGTGACAAACTTTAGGCCCATTTGCAAATCATAATAACCAAACGTATTAGTCGAAAAAAGATCTCGACCCCTAGGGGTCAGTACCACTTGACTTAGATAGGGGCCGTGTCCTATATTTTTGGGTCTGAGATTTAGATTTCGATAACATATTTTTGAGTCCGAACATTTTCTCAAAAAAACATAATTTTGGATCTATAAATTTAAAAATCTTATATTTTGGGGTAGAATATGATGAAACAGCATAGAAATGTTAATAAAAAGATGTTACAGGCAGCAAAATATCATAACATGCGCCATACTGTTGTATTTTTGGATTTTCGTTCCATTATATTTTTGGGTCAGTTCAAGATTTGCTTGGACACGCTCCCTATCCAAGTTAGATGGTACTGCCCACTGGGTCTGGACTAGTTCGGTCTATTGGCAATAATAGTAGCCAGAGCAGAGGCAATAGGAATTCGGAAATGTTGCTTTTTACATTGTCGTTTTTTATTGCCCGTTGTCATAATGCAACCAAAAGTCGTTCAAATCTTTCAATGCAGCTTAAAGACATTTTTGAATTAATTTTAGCCGTTATTGATAAATCTATCACGAAAATGTTGTCACGATACGATAATGTAACATTTTGAAGAATAATGATGGAATTTCCCAAGAGTAAAAACGTCGAACGGGTTTTTGGTTGCACCAAAGCATGAAAAGGGTCCTGAAGAGGTTAAAACGAGAACTGGGATTTTGTTTTTGAATTTGGGATGGGAACAGAAAATGGGAATGGGATTTGTTGGGCTGGAAGTAGGACGGAGACCCCCCCTTCAGGACCCTCGACCATGTAGATGATACAAATTAACAAAAGCAGCAAAAAACATTTTCAGAAATATTAAAAGATAAATACTCTACCTCAATCTAAATTAAAAGTGCGGTTATTTTTTGGAAACAGTCATTTTTTAGTTGGTTTTCGAAAAGAAAAAGTTGACGACAGATACAATAGATGTTAACAATAACATAGAAAATACAAACTACTGCTCAAATGTTTTTTAGACAATAAAATATAAAAACAACGTGTCTCTCAACGTTTTAAAGTTAAATAAAGAAACTAAATGTTTTAAATAGAGAAACTTTAACGCGCAAAGTTTGAAGTGAAAACTAACGAGATGCAAATGAAATTGGAAGATTTTGGAAGTAATTCTTGTAGTAATGACTTAGCCAATTTGACCAGAGGAGCAAGGAAGTTTTAGATTTACGATAAACACGTATATACAGGGCTGTATTTAGTCTGTTTGGGTCCCTTTCACTGTCTGATCTCACGTGAATACAAATTTGCTTGGTAGCATCCTCTACCGAATTGGTGCGGGATTGAATTGGTGCGGGATTGGATTTGTGCGGGAAAGAAACTGTCTATCGTAAGATCGGGTCACCTTCAAAAACAACTTATATCTAGAGGCGCATTAAATTCACAAATCAAAAATTTTTAATTGCCTCAAAATCTTGAGAAAATTAGGGAGCCTGGGCCCAGGCCTGGTAGGCCTATAGGTAAATGCAATCCTGCATATAAAAGACGAAATTAGATCACATTTTAACAATTTTAACATTGATTGACTGTTTTTTACCTTTCAAATGCGACTCTGGTATACCTCCCAATCGACCTGCAAAACCGTTGATTTTCATGTACTAAGTATGCGATGAAAATAACCATAGTCAATTGAAAATTCTATTGACTATGAAATAACCGAACACAGCAATGAAGCCACCAACCTCGTTCTAGTAATATTTTCAAAGTAGAATCACCCCTGGTTGGAATCCTTGTTCCCCTGTATTTTTTTAGATATTGGACGTCAGTTTGGTCAATAGGGTCTGAGAATCTTCTGGTCTGAAAATTTGACTTAGATGTGCCAACGTATTTTCGTGCATTGAAACATGTGATAGAAATATTGTCATCTCCACGAAAACAAGGTTTTTTAAAATTACGAGTGAAACGAGGCTGATTCAGCTAAACGAGGCTGAAGTTTTTGAGCGGGAATTCAAGAATTCTTAAAACAAAACAAAGTCAAGGTAGAAAGTTTTAGCCCAGGTTTTGTAATATGTCAAAAGGTATTTATTCCCTTTTAAAATGTTTCTGGGAACGAGGTTGATGAAGTCGGGTTTACCCCACGCAATGCGCGTAGAGTGAGCGTCTTTCAAATAATTTCAAAGTAATATACTACATTTCCTAAACAGCTTGAACAGATAAATACATCCCTCAAAGGGTTAAACACAAAATGATAATAATGATAATAAAAACGAGGTCGCTTTACACGAAGAGTGGTAATAAATGTATAGCAATAAATAGTCATATTTTTGTTTGTGTTAGCTTAAAATCAACAAACGTAAATAAAGGCACATGGAAATAAAATATAAGAAAACGCATGCCTTTGAATGTTAATAGTAGTTATTGGTGAATCAGTTCTGGATCAGACATACTGGGAAGTTTTCATGTGACTGAAATAAAAAAGCTGGTGCAGGCAAGCGTTGATAAAAACTGTTTTTCTTAAATATCACCCCAAATATAAGGTTGATGAGTGAGAGTACAACTCAAAGTGTGGCAACATTCAATAAAGCTATATGTCATACTCCTCAAGAAAAATTCAATTCACAGAAACATGTTCAAAAAAGTTATTTTAACAACGAAGCACCCGTATGACGTATAATGAAACACACTTTGGGTGATACTCTCCTTCATTTGACCAAATATAATACCAGCTGCTCCATAGAATTGATCACAGAGAATCAGACGGTAAATAATCCACGCTTGCTGCTTCAGGATGAGCAAAGAAAAGGACGCTCAAACCTGGGCAGCTGGTTAAATCAAGGTGTAACAAACATGAAGTGCCATGTTTTACGAAATAATTCTGAAAGACAGCTTTCTGGAATGCTCTGCGTGTGAACAAAAGAAAAACCCTGATCAACAAACCCAGGTTAATAAAAATAATTTTGAAAAATGGTCTAACCAGCTTGCTCTCACCTGCGCTGTTATTTCACCTATATCATGTAAACTTTGCAGTCTCGATCCTAGTTGGAGGCTCATAAATAACAACCGCATACAATTTTTGCATACTTTTTCTAAATGTTACAAATGAAAGAACATGGTATATACGATACATGGCCATCGAGCGGATTTGGAGGCCTTGGGGTTAATAACCACGCCCCTTTTAGGAACCACAACATTTTCACAAATTTATGTTGTGCAAGCCTCGAAATGTTACTGTTTGTATTTTTGATCTCGGTTTCTCTGAAGAAAAAGGTAAATTGCCCCTCCCCCTCTCGGCGCTACTGAATAAAGAGAATTCAAAGTAGTGAAAAATTTTATTTCTTGGTGAAAAATTTCAGAGCACTTTTGTCCTTTCCTTCAACAGCAAGTATGCAAACGGCACAAACTATTCGTTTCATGACGTAAACATGTGGCGTTTTATGAGCCTCTGCTTTACATAATTTCTCAATCAATAGATCTCTCTCGACGTCCCCGAATTCATACTTCAAGTACGAATGTCTTCGATGAGCCCTAATAGCTCTTGTACGCTCTATTTCAAAATAACATACAGCTACGAAACACCCGTGTAAGTGGCTGAGATACACACTTAAAATATAAACTCAACCCCCTGGTAAGGTGTATGCACTACTGATACCCAGATAGATACAGGCGCACTGCGCTTATATCAAGAAAAAAAGAGGCTTGGTTCAGGGAGGTTTTAAAAAAATCGGTTGTGTTGAAATTATCGGCTGTCACAGAAAGGAGACAGTCCCTTGTTTCACTATTGACCGAAGAGATATCAAATCTACCAAAGAACACAGGGAAACAAGGGGCTCATTTCATAAGTCTAGTAGCTCAGTAGAAACGAAGCTTTCTGTTATCAAAGGCAACCGAAGTTTTTAACACTATTGGCTATGCACGGGCCACAGAAAAGTTGTGTTTGAAGTCAGGCCTGTTTGCCACGCGGAGAAGAACTTAATGATTGAAATATCCCAGTCACTTACACAAGCGAGACCACCAGAAGTTTATCTTTTGGAACAAAAATTAATTTCAACTGGATCTACAGCAACTGTGTTGTCGAATCCACTCATAAATCTTTGGAAGCTTAAAAGATGCTCGTATGGCAGATGAGATAACGAAATCTAACTTTCCTCGCTAATTCATTCCTTCGGCGGCGTTTAATGATGCAGTTAACATTCACCCAAAATGCGCATAAAATCCTTTAAAATTTGAAAAACGCAAATGAAATACGCCCAAGACCAGTTAATTTTAGCCTCAAGAAGATTATAGGTTTTCGAATGAGCATATGCTCAGTACACCGCAAAATATCAAAATAGTATTCGGCCTGGGAATATCTATATCAAATAATTTATTAATATTTTGAGAAATCATAGATTGGATTGTGCAAACATAGTTTAGGCCAGCAACCAATTTTTGCATTCCTACATACTTCTTCGTCAAGGTTATCGAATTACAAAGATCGTAAGTTCATAAGAGACATGATGAGAGGAAACATATTCAGAGACAGAGCTCTTACAAATTCAAAATCTTCACATTGCTACAATTTTGACAATGCGTACGTAGGAATGCAAATTAGTTCTCAGTATAAATTTGTTTGCAGAATTAAATTCAAGAATCCAAAATGCAATGTCTGCTAGCTCAAAAATGTGGATTGCAGGAACACTCAGCTGAAAAATATTCAAGTTTTATAAAACCAGCAAGGAAGTGAGCCTTTCGTTTTCGGGATATGAACAACTTTACTGCCAGCAATACAATGATGGACCAACAACAGCTATCAAAACTATACAATACTTAAAAAACTAGAATATTCTACCTAAGAGCAAAATGAAGAAAATGTTTGAAACATGAGAACTTCAAATGAACTCTCTATTCACTGCAAATTGTTTCCCATATGTAGGAAAACTTAAATAGACTTGTCACATGGGTCCAGTATGAGTTCAGTATGCATACGAGATTTTGTATTATAAAATTTGTTTACGTTTTGAAAATAGCCAATCAATTTGTTGTATTTATAAACATGTGACAAATATTCTGTCATGTTCCGTCAAATATTGGCTTATCTCAAAATGTAAACAGTGTTACTGGAAATGTCCGGTTAAGGGACGCGGCGCGATCTCATAAAAAGTTTTTAGGCGTTTCTTCGAAAGCGATGCTTATTTTTATGAGTCCTATTCATTGCTTCAGTTTAAACAATTACCGCTCGTGTATAATCGTAGGTTTAAAAAACATGGGTTTACCTATGCCCCCATTTAAAAGCTGCCAACTTTAAAAGATCCGTTGAAAAATTTACGAAATTTGTCTATAACGACGCACGTCCGCCTTTAACCCGTAAAATGACGAATTACACTTCGATCTCCAGCAGTGTAGACTTGCTCCAAGTCTATTTCGTGCCAAATCACAAATTTTTATTTCGTATTCAATATATCGAGGCAATGCCATATCGAGGGATATTTGTAATATGACACGAAGTAGACTTAGGGCAAGTCTACCAGCACTGCAACTCAATAGGTAACTCATGTGATAAGGCTGTTACTACGCAACGGTGTGACTGAACGTAAACCATAACATTGAACGATGGCATAAACACAAAAAATAATCTACAAACCAAACGCAATGGGTAACCCTAGTCAAATTCAATTAAGTAAAATCCGCTTGTGCATGTTATGGCTCGTGGTAAAAGGCATTGCCAATGTAAAAAACTCATCTTCCGTAACAATTATTTGGAAAACTGTTTATCAATATAACAGACGATTGCACTGAAAATGGCGTGAGGCCAGGAAATGTTCTCAAGATGCAATACGCTCAGTTTCAGAAGAGCGTATCGTATTTTTGTAACATTTCCTGGTATATAGAATCTCCAGACTCCTTACATGTTGTCTCTCTGGACTTACCAAATTATACTATGCATACTATATTCTGTGCAAAGATATATGCAAATCGCCAAAAAATATCAAAGACTGAGTTTATCAATTTGAGATTTGATGCTAGTCTGTGCTAGATCACAGTGAAGATGAGGACCCAACCATGCACCTCTAGATGTATGACAAATATTATTCGTTCTTAAAATACACACTTCAAAATAACTTTTTGAGAACCAATGTTATTTGTCATATGTCTAGAGATGGTGTGTTTCCTGATCTCCACTATGATATAGTATCTGCCGTCTGTTGTTGTTATTGTTGTTGAGGTTTTTACAAGGGCAATGCCAATTTCAGTAAAGAAAAATATCAGCTAAAATTAAAATCTATGTCATAAAATTAAGCTTAGAAAATTTGATACTATCATCAATAAAAATACATAATCTAACCTCGTGGCTCTTGAACGCAGATTTCGTTGTTTTTGCAATTTTGGCAAAACTGTAGTCGAATTTGGCGGAACTGTCGTTGCTAGAATATAAATTATATTGGTGCAATCTTCACTTAAAAAATATTTAATATAGCAAATTTTTATATTTCTTTTTTGCGTATCATATGTCAATTTTCATTCGTATATTACGATACCGTAATAATTTGATTAAACCCCGGGGGTGGGGGGCTTATTCAAAATTCGACCTTTGACAGTGGGGCTTAATCGAGAGGGGGCTTATTCGAGAGGGGGCTCATTAAAAAAATTACCTTCAAGGCGGGGTTTATTCGAGAGGGGGGGCTTAATTGGATTAGTACGGTAGTTAATACAATACACATTCAAATTGGTATATAATAATTTTTTCGGAAATAAAAGTCGTTTTATCGTGTTACAAGATTAGCCTCGTTTTCAACATTGATGAAATTCCCATAAGTACAAAAAGCACAAGTACAAATGTCTTTTGCGTCCTTTGGGAGAGAAAGAGGCAAAAATATTCCCAGTGGAAATACAGGAATAGCTTCAAGACCAAGTTATATTTCCGAAAAGAATAAGAATGGAGCAAGGGAACAAGAATAAGAATGGAGCAAGGGAGGGCAAGGGAACAAGCATGCCTAGAATAAGAATGGAGCAAGGGAACAAGAGGAAAACTAGAAGGACGCTGGGAAACATGAACGGCCACTAAGGATAAGGGAACATGGAAAATCATGATTTCCCAATTTATGCGAAGCTTTTCTTCTGAAACAAAAATGGAACATTTGCTGTTTCAGTGGAACATGAAGCCTCGTGGATGCATTAGCTTTTCACCCCCTGGAAGGGGCTAACCACCCATTGATAAACACAGTGAAACGTCATGTCTTAAGGGGGTACATACATACATTCTTATCTACCTCGGGTCTTTCGGTAGTATTGTACTTGCCGGTAAACTTACTTGTGAGTTACGTCTGTTTATTAGAAATAAATCCGGGCACAAAAGGTTTAACCATGTTCTGAACTGATTTTGGTTCAGATTTTTCCTTATTTCTCTTCACATTCTAACATTTGTGTTGTAAGTTCCGTTGACCTCAATAGGATCAAATATAAAAGCAGCATATTCGGTAATTAGTAAAAGACAATTTTATAATTTGCTATATAAGCACAAATAAGTTTGTTTTTAAGAACACGTTTTTAGAAGAAAAAACTGATTAATAATTGATAGCTAAAAAGTGGTTACTGCTAATATTGTACTTTTCAGAAATGTGATCTCTTTACTTGCTGCTTTTTTCCGCTGTATTTTGAATCTCGAATTTTTACAAAAAATGTGTTCCTAGATTTTTATTAGCCTTTGGTAACGTGAATATGACTGCATCCACATCTTCTTTACTCTTTACTGTTGTGAAACAGCACAGCCCAAAAAAGCGAGAATGAATATTTCAAGATTTTCTTTTCTAATAGTAACTGTTTCTGTTCAATTTCATCTCACTCATTCTCATTTTTTTTTCATATAGTTATGAGGGAAACCCTTTAGCAAAACTGGGTTTTCAAGGGGAAAAGGAGAGAAATATTCAAAACAACGTCCTGTAGATTGATTGAGCATGAATGCGGCAAATTCCACATCCTACTGTAAGTTGCTACTCAGTGCAATTTACATGCTTAATATCTTGTCATTTAATTTATAGACAATTTACATTTCGATTCATATGCATATGCAACTAGTTTTGTCAAATATACTCATTTTAGAACAACGAGTCAGTTAGAAGAATGATACTAAATTTATCTAATTTGCAAAATTGACTTTCAAGTTAAATTTGTGAATGTAATAATACATTTAATAGCTATCGGGTAACCCACAGGGAAACCAGTTAATTTTCGTGATTTTTAGTTTTTGTGATTTGTTATGCTGTGATTTTTAATTCCCTCATTCTTCCCATTCTCCGGTTTGTTCCATTATTCTCCCTTCTCTCTCGATTCGCGCTCGCAGAATAACAAATCACGAAAATTAAAAATCACAAAAATTAACTGGTTTCCCTGTGGGTAACCCTAAAAAAATCCCCGTTTGCAGGCCTGTAGCTTGAAATCTGCGAGGGCACAAATGTCAAATTCTGCTCAAAACGACGTTGGAAGAGCAAACGTAGGGTTTGGGATGTCATCTACAATCACGTCTACATGTTATAAACTGAAAATTAAAATACCCCTTGTCCGTGAGCCTTCAAGTCAATTTAAAGGAACAACAATCATTTCCAGTCCAACCTGATGGTCCTATATCGACTTGGGAAGTTTAATCAGTGAAATTTTTCAAATTTTAAACTCTAAAGTCCCCATTAAAGCGAGTATGTCGTTCTAATGTCAAAACATGGACTGGAAATAAATGTTTTTTTCTTAAAATTAACTTGAAAGCTCACGGATTGGTAAAAACTATAATTTCATGTTTCGTACAGGCAGTGATGTAGTGCCACTAAAATAGCAAGGGGGGGCGGCTCCAATTTAAAAATAACCCAAAACAATACCAAAAAGTAAAATTTTAAGGCGTTAACAAGGGGGGCTCTTTAGCCCCCGAGCTCTACAGCACTGCGTACAGGCAATCATGGTCGCAGATGACTGGATGATATCCCAAACTCAACTTTGCCCTTCGGACGTCGTTTTATGCAAAATATTAGATTTGTAGTTTCACAGATTTTGAGAGACAGCCTTACAAACGGAGATACTTTTTGGGTCACCAGGTGCATTGAATTCCATGATAATATACGGCAGGTTAACATTGTTATAATTATATTATTTTTATGATTGCTGTTTCATCGTTAAAAAACATCAGATAAAACAAGATATCTGTGAAATACTTCGTAGTCTTACAAACAAATTGGAGAAACTCATTACAAACATTTCTAATATATTTACAATCTAATTGTGACGTCCAGGGCCACCGAGAGAAATGGATGAACCCCTGGAAAATTTAAGGTTTGAGGGGCCCCTTTTACTTTAATACAGTTGCTTAAATTCATGAAATTTAAACTTATTTTTATTGAACCAAAATATGCAAAAATTCCACAAATTTAAAATAAAAAAATTGAAAAGAACGTGACGATCAAATGATGAAACGCCATTGAGAAAAGGGTAGGCAAAGGGGGCAACTACCTCAAGTCCCGCAGTCAGTAGCTACTAATTTCAGGGGCCCAATTCAATAAAAATAAGTTTAAATCTCATGAATGTAAGCAGCTGCAGTAAAGTAAAAGGGGCCCTTCAAACCTTAAATTTTCCAGGGGCTCATCCACTTTTCTCGGTGGCCCTGGATGTCACAATTAAATTGTAAATATACTAGAAATGTTTGTAATGACTTCTTTCAATTTTTTGTAAGACTAGGACGACAGCAGTGGCTCTAAATTAAGCAATGAGTCTAAAAATGTTTCACAAGAAAAACGCCACTCACCAGTTAGGGTTGGATTTGTTGAAAAATATAAATATTTCTCTTGGTATTCCAACCCACTTGACAAAAATGTATTGATCTACAAAAAAAATACAAAACAAAAATTGAGACATCAAAATTTTAAAAGGTTAAGCCAAGCGTAAAACGTTTGTACATTTTTTTACACTGAAATTCCAACAACGAAAAGATTAAATATTTTTTTGAACCTCCATTGTATTTTATTGTTTTTGCTGGATTGAATCTGGTCCAATCCAGAGATTGATCCGTACGAATTCAGACTTAGTCTGGGAGGCCAGTCCTGGGCCTAAATAAAACCAAGCTGTTCGGGCTCCGTGCAAACGCCCGCATCCGATGAAAAATTGGCAGGGGTATACGAAACAAAGTTGAAATCAAGTTTAACGAAGTTGGTTTGTTTATTCGCCAATTAAAAATTTCCGGCTGGATGAGATACGATCCAATCCGATCTTGTGCAAATGTGAAGCTAACAAAGCCAGATGTATACCAGTCCTACTAGGATCGAAACCAATTTCCTTCATATACCCAAAAAAAAAATGGTAACACGTTCGGCAGAGTCTCATTACAACGGTAATGCTCGAATGCATTTAATATTATACAAATAGCAATATTGAATAGTTAACGTACAATTTAGTACTCTTTAAAGTTGATGCCTTGTGTACTGAGATATTCATCTTCGCACACCAAATTTGCAATCACGGAGAAAAAAGAAACTTTAACTAAAACGGCCAAAGCAACATGTTGGAAAACACTCGAATTCTTTTTAGTAACTCAAATATTGCTGCGTTTATTTTGAAAAGGTTTTCTAAATACTATAATATCAACTATGATTTTATGTTTGCTCAAATCTAAGAATAAAGACGATACTTTCTTATTCAACTTGTACTGTGTGTTGCCTAGGCCGTTTAGATGGAGACTCTGGTTTCAAGATGAAATTAAATTTAGGATTTCGAGAAAATATCTCAGTACTCCAGGCCTTGATTTTTCCGAATAAAGAAGCAAAATGTAAGTTGATTATTACGCATTATTGCCAGGGGGTTATGTCCCACGATCGGACGGGAGTGTGCCGCTGAGATTTTACAAACCAACCCATCTTAAATGTTCAAATTTTTGTGTATACTGAACATTAAAATCAACCAACATTAAGGACATCTAACCCAATGTTGACTCTCACATTGAGGAAATAGGAAGTTGGTGTTCCGCAAGGCTGTTGCTTGGGTCCTCTTCTCTTCTTCATCTATATTAATGATCTCCCACAAGTTGTCTAAGCTTCCACTGTGTCCATGTATGCCGATGATACCTGTCTTTGCCACCAATCCAGTGATGTGACTCAGCTGAATGAGGCTATTAACAGGGATCTTAAACAACTGACTACTTGGCTTCAAGGAAATAAACTTTCCTTGAATGTTGCAAAAACACATTCCATGCTCATTTCTACCAAGCAGAAACAACATTCTTAATGGTCAAAATGAGGGCCTGGAATTGAACATTCGTAAAAATAAGCTGGCTGCAGTTAAAAAAAATAAAGAACCTTGGTGTGCAAAATTGACAGTTCCCTAGACTGGAAAGAACAAATCAAGGCAGTTTCTACCAAGGTATTTAGGGCTGTTGGCTTTCTGAAACATGCAAAAACTTTCTTACCAAAAGAAAATTTGAAGACTCTTTACACAGGCATTGTTGAGCCCCACCTTCGATACTGCTGTTCTGCTTGGGGTTGTGCTGGTTCTACAGAAATTAACCGGTTGCAAAAGCTGCAAAATCGTGCTGCCAGAATCATAACGAATTGCAGCTTTAATACCCCAAGCAGACCTCTTATCGAAGGCTGGGGGAAGACCATAGTAAAACTCATTAGTAATGAAACGAAGATCATGGTCTTCAAGTCTCTTAATGAGTTGGCTCTACAATACCTGTGTAACCTTTTCACCAAAAACTCACAATGCTCCTCCCATAACCTCCATAATACAGAGACTAACATGAGGTTACCAAAGAAAAGATCAGCAAATGGGCAAAAATGTTTTTCTTTCCGGGGAGCTAAGCTGGGAATAGCCTTCCAGCTGAGTCAAAGAAGAAATCCTCTCTTAATAGTTTTAAACATTCTAGCACATTTTAAACAAACAAGGGTTGAACTTTCTTTTTATTTTATATATTGTATCATTATTGTAAATAGGTTTTTAGCTTTATGGTTTTTTATAATGTAGGCTTAATTTATTGTATATTGTAATTAGAAGTTTATATTGAAGGGCCCCTTGAAAATCAACTTTCGCTGTAGGGCAACCCTCCCTAAATGAATGAAAAAAAAAATGAAATGAATGAATGAATAAAAAGTGCTATCTTTAAAAATGCAACTTTATCACTGTTAGTATCATTGTCAAGTTAACATATCGCGAAGATTCATCGATTTTCATAATAATAATTTTTCTATTTAAAACCCTATATTTTATAGAGTTAGTTTTTATGAGTCAGGTTTACATTAAAGATCGTATTTTTTGCGTTTTAGTAATGAGGTCCGTGACAAGGACATTTTAAAAATTAGCTTTTTAATCACGTTGCTAGGCGGCGTATAACGGCTATTATTACCTTCAATTTTGGAAAAAGGGCTTTTCCAGAAAAAATAATAAAGGGCGTGGCCCAAAAATAATAAAGAGCATGGTCCAAATTTCTTTAATCTTAAGAAGAAAGAAAGTTCAAGGTATTAAACTTGCTTAATAGACGATATGGCAAAGCAAGAAACATTTGGCAAGCAAAAATTGATTGAAATTTATTCTAACATTCCAAAAAGAATTTGGCACCCAAGCAAATTCTAAAAACTATTTTTTATGCCCCCAACTGTTTATCCTCCGCCCCATTCTCTCCAGTTCTTAATAACAACTCCCTTATTATAAATCTATATGGCAATCGAAAAAAATTGTCAAAATATGACATATTCCTGACATGGCTATGAAGGATTTTTTGAGTTTCTTACTGAAACCTTAAAGGTGTTTAACATTGATCTGAGGGATAATATTACGTATGGTTTTGCTTCCCCAGCATTTTTTGAATTTGTGTAATTTATAAGTATACTTTTGTCTTGTTTCATATTTATATGAGTTTTTCTTGTTGCAAAATAGTTTTGAAATACAGCAGGCAGTTGCTTTTTGTTAAAGTGTGCATGATGCATACATTTTAATACTTTTGATTAGTACATGTCATCTAGTTTTAAGGTTAGGGACAATTTATGAATTAACTTGGTCATGAAGTTTTACGCCAAGATATTTCAATTCGTTTATCTTGATTTATCACCCATTTCTTTATCATTTTGGATACTGCTGTATCAACTTTTGATGAGGTAAAAATTCAGTAGTTCGTTTTTGTTGTATTTACTAATATTGGCATTTAGCCATTCGTGTAGTTTATCTATGCTGAAAATACAAATGTCATCTGCAAATAGTCTTGGTTTTACAGAGATCTGCGATTTGCAATGCATTTGCGATGTCATTTACATATATGGTAAAAAGTAATGGTCCCAAGACAGATCATTGTGAAACAACACCTTTCTCAATTAATAATAGAGATGATGCAGTACCGTTTACAGAAGTAAATTGTTTACGATTGGTAAGAAAGTTGTCAGACCATTTGTTGACCTTACCTCGAAGACAATAATAGTAGAGTTTGTGCAGGAGGATTTGATGATCTATGGGATCAAACGCCAAGGCATGTACTGTTTTTGTCAAGAGAAAGATAACTTTTGTAGGGTAGTTCTAGAAAGGCATGAACAGTTGAATGTCCTTCTCTGAAACCAAATTGCAGATCGTAAAGGATTTTTTTTTAATGAAAGTCTATTGTTTTGGCTTATTCAGATTGGTTAATAACATGATAATAATTAAATAGGTCTGTAGTTCTCAGGCTTGCTACACTCCCCATTTTTAAAGATCGAACAACTTTAGCACTCTTCCATATATTTGAAACAATTCCAGTATCGAATGAGAAATTTAAAATGTGAGTTTGGCAATAGAAAGTAAATAGATTTGGCAATAGAAGGTTTCTAAATAGAAAGGAAAGATTCTTTAATGATAGAGGATTTTATTTGATCACGTCCAGCATAATTTTCAATTGTAAGAGAATTTATTTCTGCAATTGCCTCTTTTTCATTAACCATTGTTAAGAAATTTAGTTTTGAAATTGGGTCTCTTAAATTTAGCAGACATTGTGTTGCCGATGGTGCAGAAGTGATCGTTTAATGTATCGGCAATACTTTTGTCATTTACAAGACTCTTACCATTGTAGGAGTTCATTTTGATGAAATTTTGCCTTTTTTGCTTTCTTGCATTAAGTAGGTTGCCTAAGATCGCCCACATTTTGGTGATTCTCGTTCATTTTCTATCAAAACATTTTTCAGAGCTTACTGACACTCGTAGAAAAGAGATCACAATGTTGCAATATTGGCAGTATTTTTCTTTGTTTTGTGGAGTTGGATTTTTCATATATGTGCAGAAAAGTCGGTTTTTCAAAAATGCTCTTTTTGAGCGTTGTCGAGACTCGTGGTTTATCTTTTATCATTTTGTTTGATACTTTTTTGATAGGGAAAGAGGCATTATATGCATTCTCTATGACATCGTATAAATACTTTGTACATTTGTTTATGTTTTTTCAAAATATAGTGGCTCCCATGTAGCCTTTTCTATTTGCTTAAAAAATTTGGCAGTGTTTTTTAGGCCATAAATACGCATTTTGCGTTTAGCAGGACTATCATTTCCAGACTTGTGAGTAAAAGAAAGTTAAAAAAGTTGCAAAGTGATAAGAAAGATCAGTGAAGATATTACCTGATACTAGTTTGGCACTTGAACTTCGTTCTCTTACAAAGATATGCTCAATGAGTGTTTGAGAGTGAACAGTAATTCTTGTTCGACAAGTGAAACAAGGAAGGTAGCTGTAGGAGAGCATCATATCTAGATAGTCCTTCGTGCGCTTGTTACCTAGTTTATCGTATTTCAGGAGATCTATGTTTATGTAACCGATTATTACAGAGCGGTCAGGTTTTATATTTTTGACAAACTGAATTGTTTCTTCCAATTGGCTATTGAAATCCGAAATGTCTGCATTTGGATGACTGTAGATTATGCCTAGGGTCGTTTCTTCTTTGTTTTTAGTTAAACTAACCCAAACGTTTTCACAAGCATCTTTACAAGTTAATTAAAGATTTAGGACATTAGATATTATATTATTTTTTAGATAAATACCAACACCCTCAATATCTCTATGTTCAAGGATAATTGGGTGGAAGACATAACCGTCCAATAGAGTTTTGTATAGATTGACATTTGTTTTATTAATTTCGAACAAGCAAATGCAATCAAAACTAAATTTAATTTCACTGAGTAGGTTATGTGAAACCTCAGCACCACACGTTACCCTGTTGACACAAAATGAGATAGTGGTATGAAAAAACAAAAGGATACGAGGTTCTTGTTGACACCGCTGTCATCGTTGCTTAACGTCCCTATTATCAAATTTATCAAGGTCATATACACTCAAAAGTTGCATGTATATCAATTTGCTCGCTCTGAACATATAAACTAATTTTGCCGTTGGATTGTTAGGTTTTATTTTTGTTTTTTAAAAAGAAAAAACTCTAGCGGGGTGCATTGCCACCCAAAGTACAGATATTACCCTGCTTAAGTGACTCATTCTAGAATTGTTTACTCTCATACAATACCTCAGTTTTGTTGTGTGTTATCTTTGTCAGATATACAAAAAAAGATTGTTCTTTCTAGGAAATGTAAGAGCCTAAGATATTCTTTCTGGAACTTAAGTAGAAACTAGTTTTTGTATAAAATGTTACCCTATCGGTAGTCGCATCTCCCTACATAAATTCCAGTAAGTAAATCTGCTGAGGGCCGAATGTAGTAATAAACAACAAAATGTAGACAAAAGTATAGTTCTGAAATTGGTACATTATTTAGAAAGACTTTTTTCAAAGGTGATTCACTAATCTTTTGTAAAGCAGAGCTTGTCAGTTATATCTTTGAGATCATTGACATTCTGACTGTACTCGTTTGGGTTATCAGGGTTTAATGCTGGCCCAAGATCAGCTTTGGGGTTTTTTCCAAAGCAGAATTTTATCGATGACTTCGGAAATTCAAAATCAGCTCCCGTTTTCGTGACCAAATTTTCTCTTTCTCTTTTCCAACAACCTCCGTCATGAGCACCGTATCTTATATCTTTTTTCGCTACTGCACATAGCCAAGTGATTCGATTAACGAGACGGGCTAAATCCTTTTTGAATTCACTATCTGCACAGGCGGGCCTTGCCTTGGTCTTTTCAACTATACATTGAAACATTTTTTGCTGAAACCATTCACGGTCTCCTGTTTTACAGTATTTGTTAACACTCCAATCGATGTTTGCGTTGCTTTGAATGTTGTACAAACTGAAAAGAAAACTCGTATCTGAACCATACCAATTGATATCCCAAGCAATTGTCATTTCAACTCCTGCAGCATTTTTTAACCACTCCCTGATTTTTCCTGCACATCCGTTTTCGCAACTTTCTGTAAAATCGTTTTGATCATCACTGCAACATGGGCTGTATTTGGTGTAAAGAAAAATCGGTGGTTTGCCATCAATCGTTGCGTAGTACGCTTTTAGTTTTTCGAGTAGGGTTACTTCACAGTGCTTCCTGTTTGGATTTTCTCTGGTAGCAATAGCAACTGCTACGACATATTCTCCTTTTCTAATTACTTTTTCTATTATTTCTCCTCCTTTTAAAGGAATCTGAGTTGTTTCGGAGTAGTCACCTTCACCAACCCACGCAACTGCATATTGTGATTCTACTTTGTAACCATTGCACATCCTCACAAATCGATCATGGGGATCCAGAGCTCGTTTGGACGCCCTTCCATTATGTGAAAGGTGGTTGCTGGATGCGGCGGTGAGTTCCACAAAGAAAACCAAAATTAACACAAAGAAGCATTCCATTGCTGCTAGAATAATAATAATTATGACCAGATGTTAACATTTTTAAGGAGAGTGCTAGGTCTTAAAATATTCAGATTTTAGATCTTGATAAACATAGGCTTCAATCTGCGATTTGTTGACCATTTTATTAGGAGTTCAAAAATAATGAAGTATTGGATTTAATTAACTTCTTAATACAAAAATAATTTTTACAAAGTTTGAAAATATTCTTTGATTCATTTGATTAAAGCTACCTAAAACAGTCTAGATCCCACTCGAAGAACGCCGCAAGGGGTCAGAGTCTGCTAATTCGCGATGGTAGGCAAGATTTAGCAGAGGGTAGGGTAAAAGAGAGAATGAGAAATATAAGGACTGCTAAATTACAATGGAAAGTATAATGTTATTAGTACGCTATCATCTATGATATTATTTGTTATTCTTGGCATCTTGCAATTCTTAAAGTATGATGTGGAAGTATCAGTAGCATGTTTATCAGCAGTGAAAATTAAAACATTCAATAATGAACGTTATTTTCACTGCGAATTTTTAAAATAATTACAAGTATTTTAGTTTCCTTAGATTAAAAATTGTTTCATTTACAGTATTTTTTCATCTTGTTGTCATGGACAACGTTTACGTTTTTTGTTGCTATAAATTATATCCTCTTTTGAATTATACAGCCTAATATACAGTTTTAAATTATTATATCTTCATTGTTATACAGTAAAATTGCAATTAAATCAATTTGTCTAATTTTTTGAATTGTACTCATAATCCGGATCGAGAAACCGGACAAATGTTCCGGACAACCCGATTGCTTCCCTATAATTTGGAAATAACCTTTAAAAGAACACAAATCTTTAATGTAACAAAATGTCCTAAACATTTAAAGGGGTGAAGTATTATTAATTTACTTTTCAGGTATGATTATTTTTGTGGATACAACCGCAGTACTATAGATATTGTTTGAAAATCAGGCCCCCTGTTTTGTGTTGCCACCCATGTGCTGACCAGATGGTATCATGTAACGAGCACGGCAATAAATAGTATCAACCTCAAAACAAATAGATGCACAGAACGGAAATGTCCTGGATCGATTAAAAAATAAAATCAGATATCTGACGAATTGTTGGCAGCTTGGCTGTGGGGATGACCCTATGGTATTTATGGTCCCTTTTACCTTCTGTGCTTAAGGGTCCTAGGGGTCCCAATGTCTCAAGGTCCGGTTTTTAAAACATGCCATGATCAGATAGTACAACACCAAGAACACCAAAGTGTGAAATTTTCGTTGCTGGGTTCGTTAGTGTGTGGTCAATCAGAGTTGACGATTCATCATCGGTGATACGAGTCGGTGAATTAATTATTTGCTTTTACTCATGGAGAGAACAGAATTCGTTGTGATGTTTAATGCGCTTCAGTGTGTCTTTATTTTTATTCAATAAATTGATATTTAGATCACATAAAATGAAGACGTTTTGATTATCGAAATTTTTAGTTTTTGAGATGACAATTGTGAGTTCATCAAAAAAATCTGAATCGTATGGAGGTCTGTAAAATATCCCAACAAAGATTTGTTTGGTCTTTGGCACTTTACGACAGTCTAATTCGGTCATATCTTTGGATATCATGACCATCGATATTCAAAGATGTAGGCTGTCGAGACTGTCGTAAAGTTTCCCAGTGAGCAATGATTAACAAATACTATCGCTGCAACATTCTACGACACTTATGGAAACCAGGCTTACATTGTTTGGTATGCTGAGTACTGGGTTTATATTTTCTTTTAATTGTCAAAATTTAAGCATATCTTGTTATTTTTATAAAATGCAATGTAATGAAAAATTCAAAATGTGTTTGCGCACAATAAAGAACTCATTTGCGTTACGTCACAATTATGGTAATGTTGTTCATGAAATAATGAAGCCCCAGCCTTTTTCTTATACAAGATGAGTGTATATAAAAGTCAATGCCGGCATTTCTTTAAGACAAATCAAATCTGTGACAATTTAATTTATTGATGTTTCCATGTTGATATCATGACAAAGGCAAAGTTTTGTTCGTAATTAAAGCTGTGAAGTATAATATGAAAAGTAGTCAGGCAGCCGCTTCGATAATGATTTAGGCTTTCCTTCCTTCGTGAAGACGAAAATGATATGTGTGGATGACTTGGTTCTTGAAAATATTTTCTGCTATTGGAAAATGTCAAAGAGAAAAATTTTCGTTTAAGCATTTATTTTTTGTTCAAAACAGTACACTTCGGATGAATGCAAAAGTGAATGAAGCAAATCAGGAAGGCAATGGGGAACGAAAATCGGCCTACTTTTCAAATGCCGTTTGTTGAAGGGTTGAGAGATTTTTATGCTTATTGTGCACAGAATAATTTGATGGAACGAAAGACGAAAACTGTTAAAAGACTAGAAGATATATGAATCAAACATTTTAAAGAATGTGAACGAACAAATACAAACCCTTTCGAACATTATTTGGATTTGGACAATTAGAAAATGAAAACATTGTGCATGGTCCGTTTATGGTTTACGTTTTCGAATGTTTGCAGTCATTTTTGTGATAGAATAAAAACAGTTTAAAATCTTGAACTTTTCTGGATGGAAAATTGAAATTTTGGATGGATAATTGACGAGAGACATTGTTTTGAGACTGAAAAATTGTTTTTTAAATAAAGCTTCTATTTTTTATAAATTTCTATAAATTTATTAGGTGCATTTTTCATAAATCGTACTGGACAATTCATCCCACACTATTATTCGAATCATTTATTTACTCCAGTAAACTAACCTTCTCTTCGTTAGGAGCTAATTTCATTCGCTAATTTTTACATTCATTTGCTGAGTAGCTTGCCTACTAAATATATTCATAGTATTGACAGTATCATTATTGTTTATTATTATTATTTTTTTTTATTTCATGTAGGCTTTACAATATAAAATAGCTAAATTTACAGCTAATTATATTTTATTTCATGTAGGCCTACTACAAAAATATTTACTACATACAGGAAAATAAATAAACTAGATAAAATAAAGTAGAATAGAGCAAATTGAATTCTGATACCTAACTATAAACATCCTAAATTGATGATGTATATGCAGATTCTACAGCCGCATTCTCCTTTCCATTCTTCCTCTCTTTATTTTGCGTTTTTGCGTGTTCGATCTCGTTTGGTAATGATTGCCAGAGCTTTTTAGCTACATAAGGCGTAATGTCCATGCCAAAGCGGGTACTTTTACATTAGTTGTTAATAGATTATTTTCACTCCTGAGATAATCTTGTGTATTGTTAGTCTTGTTAATGTTTTTCATGAATAGATGATTTAAATTTGCTTGAGTTTCATGCCATTCAGTCATAATCAGCTGTAGATTCATGTGGTCGACCGACAGTGAGTTTTCTTTAGCTAGCAGTGTATTATCCTGGACTATCCTGGTATTTTGTTCGTAAGGCTCTTTTGTGTATTCTATTAATTTTGCTGTTCAAGCCTCTATCATGAAACATCTATACACGTGGGCAATCATTAAAAACATAATAAACGTCTTCGTTAATATAACTACTTTTCTTGTTCCCATGTATTTCTTTCTTCAGAGTTTTTTTAATTTCTGCTTCACCTACTTTGATTTTGAAATTATTCGTGGGTGTGCCCAAGTTTAAATAATGAGATTTTTCTACATTTTCTTTATGTAATTATTTGGCAACCAGTAAATCATTTTAGATGAATTATTTTCCAAGTCATCAATTACGGATTGGTTATCCCGTTAGTTGCATATATAGGGGTGTCATCTGCATAATTACAGACCTAAGTGTCAGTTATCAACATTAACAGATCGTTGATATAGATATTAAATAAAATGGGTCCCAGATTGGATCCTTATGGAACACAAAATTTTGTATCTTTTGTTGCGTTAGTCCCATTTATTTTTACTCTTGTTTTCTATTGCTAAGGTAATTATATATGTAGTTTAAAGCAACGGAGAGATCCATAAGGACAGCTCCCGCTTGACCTTTGCTATCTAATGGTTTTCTACACGTTTCTAGTAGTTTTAGGAGAACATGCTGTGTACCATAATTTCTTTGGAACCCGGAAAGGAATTTAAAAAGAAAGAGCTCTACAAATGGGAAACTTTTTCATACATTAGCCTCTCAAAGGTTTTGGATATTGGGGGTACTGTTGTAATCAGCAGATAGTTCTTTTTTGAAAACCGCCGTTATATCACCCTTTTTAGCTCACTCGTGAATGACTTTTTCGATAAGCTATACCTAAAAGTATCTGTGATATATGCAGAAAACATACCGATGCTATATTTAAATATTTTCACTGGAACACTTCTCGAGAGGCACCTTTTTCGTGTTCAGTTTTTCTATTTGAGTTTCAGTAATATATCGTAATTGATTTGCATTATCGTAATTCGCATCTTGTGGGCGGGTAATGTGGAGAAAAGGAGACTGGAACGAAACTTGTTAATTATAATTTCTTTCTAGCCTTTTGAGTATAGTAAGCAAAGAAGAGTCAGTTATAGAGTGTTAAGAAAGGAACAACATGAATAAAGGAGCGGAGCGCAAATACTTGGCTTTTAAGATTTTTCACAGGCGAAGAGCAAAATTAATAATACTTCGAATGAACCCTGTATACTACAGGGGTTCACGTTGACAAAGTTCCCATTCAACCAAATTCTTCGTAAATTAGTAAAGAATTGTCATGTGTGGTTTCGTATGTTGTGCTTTTTGATTTGACCAATCTATTGTTTCCGTATTCCCCCGATTTTATTTAGTAATTTTGATTGATAAAATGGGAATTGAGAAAAGATTTAATGCACAATGTTAAGGATGTCTATTGTTTTGGTAAAGGCATCCGAAGGCATTCCCGGTTATTGATTTTAAGATAGGGCTCAAGATATTCATTCAACATTTAAGGTACCAAAGCATTTTGGAAAAGAAATATCCTATGACTACGATTCTGTGCTAAAGTTGAAAATGTTTTTCATGTTTAATTTAATTCAATTAGTTTATTAGTTTAAAGCCGCTTTTAACTTTTGACACTCTTTGTTTTGCTCCCGAGCTTATATATATTACTGTTTTGTTCTGTGCCGTTTCGCGCTGGGACGTGGGACGGACTCGCTCCATTTTTTTTAACAAGAACTGTTTGGAACATAGTGGATAGATAGTAAAGGCCTTTTTCTCACTGCAGAACATATCATTAGGCTTATAGTTATAGGGCTAAAGGTTTTATTAAAATATATTTGAAGACCAAATTCCTAAAATGTATCATTTAAAAGTGGGCCTGAAATTTCTTCACAATTTTTTGTCCAAATTAGTCACGCCATATACACGAATGAATGAATGAATGAATGATATTTTGTTTAAAGAAATACAATAATACAAGAATAGTGTACTCTATATGACCCAAGTAACGCAAATCTTATCTATCTTGGGAAACGTAACGCAACAAGCTATATAACGGATTAATCTACCTAACAATAATAACATATTGACGGCAATAATTTCATCGTCTGTAAACAAATTCAAAAAGAAAACTAATCCTGGACTGATAAAAAAATCAACTTACATGGAAATCAGAATTAAAACACAAGTATTACAACTCTTGAAGAACAGCTGCCAAGAACAAAACTTGTTTAATTTTTCATCATTTGCTTATCTTGAAGCATTGAATGGTCATGCTCTACTGACTAATAGATGACCTGTTTATTACATGCTTTACACTAATATGCCTTTATTCTCGGTGGCTGTATTTCCAAAAGTTAAAAGATCATGTTTGCTAGTTTCATTTCAATTTTTTTTCAATCTTCCTATTAAGGGGGTCAAGCGGGCTAAATAACTCATTTTCAGTAGTCATTGTTGAATCTATATTTTGGTGGGGAAGATTCAAGCCGATTTGGGCATACTGAAATGAAAAAACTCAAAGTTAACATATTTAATTTAAAAGGAAAGTGGAAATGTTTGTGAAATTTCGCTCAATTTATTTTGTT
>JAYJMH010057193.1:0-12713 GCA_036873815.1 Phacellophora camtschatica | reverse complement strand
TATAACCTTACCATTTTAGCCAAAAAACTACCAATTTGGAAAAGACTCATTTTCAGCCCAAAAGTGAGGCTAAAACCTTACCATTTTAGTCAAAAAAGGTTCAATTTGGAAAAGACTCATTTTCAGCCTAAAAGTAAGGCTATAGCCTAACCATTTCTCCAAAAATAAGCCACTTTTGAAAAGCTTGCTTATCAGGAAAAAAGTATTACCATTTCACCCTAAATTGAGCCAAGTTCACCCAAGAATGATAAGGTTATAGCCATGTTTTAGGCTGAAAACGAAGCTATTGAAAGGTTTGAGGTTTTTGGCTACAATTGCGAAGCAATAGGCTAGCTTTTGGCTACAAACGAGGCCGTTCCAAGTTTGAAGTTTTCTTCCAAAAATGGTAAGGCTATGGGTTTGTTTTGGCTGAAAACGAGGCTATTCAAAGTTTGAAGGTTTTTGTCTAAATTGTATTTTTTTTAATAATCCTTAATAGCCTTTTTTTAATGAAAACGAGGCTGTCCGGAATTGGAAACTTTTTTAATATAATGTAATGTTATAACTTAACTTTTTGGATGAAAATGAGGTTATTACAAATTCGAATAATTATGGCCAAAGCTGTAAGGTTTTAAGCTTACTGAATAAATACTTTAAGTACTGAATAAATACTGAAAACCTGAAAAAGGATCCAAAACTCAATCAACTCATGAGTGTTCAGAATGTCGTCGTTCACACTCTTTGTTTTTAAACTTAAAATGATTATTTTGATAAAAAGCTACGTATTTTTTGCGTACATCCCCAGATTTATTACATAATTTGTACTTTACATGGTAGGTCTTGACATCCCCGTTAAAAACATTATCTTTAAACAACTAACATCTGTGCATATCTACAGTGCGATTCTAAAATGCTGCCATTTTGTTGTAGAGTGAAACCATATGGTGAAACCAATTTGAACTAACAAGGGGGAATCTTGCAAAACAAACGATTGCATTTTGGAACATAACAGTACGATTTGCAATTTGAAAAATTATATTTTTGTAGTTATCCACCAAAATATAAGTGAAGCCAACATTTTTTCTAAAAACCAATTCTAAATTTTTACGATATGCTTAATTAGCATTGAAATTTGAATTTCTGCAAAGTATAACGATTTCTAAATTATTCCAAAATGATACATCGAGAAAATGCAATCCCATAGATAAAAGCAACAAAACTAGTGCGAAATTCTGACAAAGTTTGACTATGTATTTACATTTCTCGTGGCGTAAAACTTTCGTGTGAAATTTCGTGAAAACACCCTCGTGCTCTTCAATATCTGAAAATACAATACCCTTTGTGCCTACCTCGATTTTATGAACGTTCATTGGCTTAAACATAAGGATAGAATCTCGCGTGGATCTTTGACTGATTTCCAGGAGAGCCAAAAAAAATAAAGCGCCATATTCGAATATAATTAGATTATAAAATATAATTTATTCCATTTATGTCGCGTAAATTAACATAATATTCAAAAAATCGAGTTAAGTACCTATCGAATTTCTCCCTTGACAAATTTTAAATCTTTGAAAAATGTTCGCTTCAAATTTAAATTAGAGACATATGGCATAAAGGTTTAATGATCGTAAGCATTGATCAAATTGATTCAATGGCAATGCTAATCAATTCAACTCCGGCAAGGCTCCAGTTGAACCTCTGCAACTCAACTCACGGTTAAATAAAACTGATTTGGATAGGCCGATCCCTTGAGAGCTTTCATTGCTGATTTAGCTTCGCTTATCTCGAAAACTCGCCACTTCGAACTAATTTTTTTTACCCTTGAGAGTAGAAAGAGAGGATTTTTTTACTCTTGTTCAGATGGAGAGGTTCAGCTGTAATTATACAAAAACGCACGTCTAATCGACTAAATGTTTTTCTTTGCGTCTTTTCCAGCGGGGTCGTCAATTGGTGATGTCCAATTAGTAATTTAATTGCAAGTAAGTTGTGATTTCGTAACCCCCCTGTAAATTACAAGTAATCTTTATTACGATCTTACCCCAGTTTTGTTGTTTGCATCTGTGATTTCATTTTTCCCACTTTGGTCTGTAGTTTTTATTCCGCTTACCTCGTTACTATTGAGATCAGTTGGAGATTTGTCTTGCACTTCTGTTCCCTGAGCAGTAACATCTCCATTTGTTTGGTTAACATCACCTTCTTTCGACGTGTCGTTTTCATCTTTATTGTTTTGAGTTTCTCCTGTATCGTCCTTAACTTCTTTCTCCTGAGCAGTAACATCTCCATTTGTTTGGTTAACATCAGGGTCTTTCGACGTTTCGTTTTCTTTTTTATTATTTTGATTTTCTCCTTTATCTTCATCTTCACTTTCCAAAATCTCTTTCCTGTTGACTTCATTGTCTTTTTCTTCATTTTCACCATCATCATCCCTACCAGCTGATTTCATAGATGTTCTAGAGCCTTGCCTCGAAACACTCCCATTAGACAACCTTGAATGTCTCCTCACGACAGAAGTTCTTGGTGTTTTTGGAGGAGATGGAGACAATACAGGAGATTTGTCAGCTTCTGGTATCTCGGTACGGCTATTTAATTCTTCCTCTCTACCCTCGTCGCCCTTCCTACCTTTGTCAAAATCTCCATCTTCCTTATCTTTATTACCCGCATTTTCTTGTTTTCCTTCATCATCACTTACCGTTGTGTTGTTCCTTCCATCTTTATCACCATCATCATCTTCAAAGTTCCCTTTATTCTCAGAATGCTCTTTGTCATTTTCTTCTTTGTTACTTTCTTCTTTTTTCGCTTCTGAAACATTGTCATCAGCACCTTTATCATTACTTTCTTCTCCTCCATCATTAGATGCATGCTCTCCTTTTTTTGCTGTCTGCTCATCTGTCTCAGTTTCATCTGCTACAACTCCCAGATCACCCTCTTCAGAATCATTCTTCCTTTCACCTTCAGAATCATTCTTCCTTTCACGAGTGTCATTATCATCAAAATCAGTAGCCTTATCTTTCTCATCATTTTCAATTCCTAGCTTAGTAACAGAGCCAGCACTGTTGAACTCTGGCTTGTTTTCAGTCTCTGAGTTTTCTGACTTATTTTCTTTTTCTTCAGCTTCAGAGTCTTCCTTGTCATCGACACTTTTTTCTGTAATTTCCAACTTCGGTGTTTCTGTACTCTCTGCCTCAGCCCTAGAATCTTCATTCTTTTTTCCATCCTTGTTATTTCTTAACAATTCATCGTTACTGTCATCAGTGATATTCTTCTCGTCCTCTACTTGTTTATCCTTACCAGATCCTTCATTGGATCTAACACTGTTAACACTCGTTGTGCTATTTTCTCGAGAAAGCTTCTTAGCTGATTTGATATCAGTTGCGTCTTCTTCTTCTTCTTCAACTTTAGCCGTTGCTTCCTTCTCTCCCTCATTAGCGTGCCCAGTGTTATCGTCTCGTTCAACAGCAACTTCGTGTTCAATCTCTCCTGCAACTTCATCATTATTTTGTTTCTCTGACTCTACACCATTAGGAGATGGTCTGCTGTTGTCTTTTACTGGGGAGCCAGCTTCTGTTTTATCCTCTTCTTGCTCGTCTTCCTTATTGTCTCCGATTGCTTTTACATCCTCATCTTCATTTGTCAAATCTTTCGATTCCTGACGAACGCCATTCTCCTTATTTGCATCATCACTCACACCATCTTCATCTTGTCTTTCAGATCCTCTTGACAAACTTCTTGCACTGACAGGCCTGTCATCACTCTTTTTCGATGCCTGGCTGACAGGCCTTGAGTCAATTTTTTCATCTTCTTCATTCTTAGAAGCATCTGCATTTCCCGAATCCGAATGCGTCGACTCAGCACGAGATACAGTCTTCCTACTTGCCGGTCTGCTATCATTCTTCTTTGAAGCGCCAGTTCCCGGCCTAGACGAAGCACCAGTCTTTGCTCTTGAAGAAGCTCTAGATTCTGCATGTGGCAGGCTGCTTTGCGAATGTGGCCTAGATTCGTTCTTCTCTGTGTGAGCATGGTCTTCATAGTCATCATCATAATCATGTTCAGATTTTAATGATACGTTTGATTTTCGACTCGACGACCTCTCATTATCTTGACTTTCGGAAACATCTTGGGCAGATAATCTCCTTGTCGCATCAGCCTCTTGCGTAATTGAAGCTTTACTAAGCGGTCGCTCCTCATTAATACCTTCTTCATCGTCGAATTTATCATCATACTCAGTTGAATCATCGGGAGCGAGTGTGACTCTTTCTTTCTTTTCACCAACTGAAACAAAAGTCAAACAACCGGTCAATGTTTTGTGAGATAACGACTCACATTTTCATTCACCCATAAATAAAACATAATTGTGCGTGAATTAAGTTAAGTATAGAAAGTAACCAAGTGAGTAAGTAAGTATTGTAAGTGAGTAAGTAGATAAGGATGTAAATAGGGGAAGCGACTCAAAAGCTCTCCTTTCTTTCACTACTACATTTTAATACAGAGTTAAGCGCTATACACGGCTTAGCTTCGAAACGCGATGCCTTAATTATTTGGCCACTCTACTTATTTGGTAAACGAGTCCAAGCTCTCGTAGAACCCAGGCTTCCAAACGCATCAATTTCACCACTTGCCAACTCGACTTGTTTTGTGAGCAAACCCGAGCTCTCACAGTAGCTAGTTTGGCTACGAAACACAGCACCTATTAATATCTTAGCCACTCAAGTTGTTTTGTAAACAAACTAAACTCATCGCAAATAGTTTGGCTTTGAAAGGCAGTGCCTTAACCACTTATCCACTCAAATTGTTTTGTGATGTGCGAGGCCTGAATACTTTGTTTTGCAAAATCTGCCAATGCCATTCAGCGGTGAAAGAATTTGCTGCATACTTACGCGAAATGATAGCGATCATTAAACCAGTTGATTTATCACCGGCATCAACAGCATGCTTAACTCTTCCGGTTTCTCCAATTCCAAGAAATACTCCTGTCATTTTGACGGATTCTAATTGCATTAATCCCGTGCGTTTGTCCTTGTGAATTTTAAACTGACACTCCTCGTTATTTTTGTCTTCACCCTTTAGAAGAAAACATTTAAAAAATAAACAATTAATGAGCAATCTAACCCTTTCACACTCGGATTTATTTCTGTTAAACAGGCAAATCCTATGCGAGTCTTATTTCTAAGGAGATAGCACAAGCAAACCAACTTAATTCAAATGATAAACTTATGTTAAAATATCTGAAATTAATATAAAGTTCTGTCCATATTTACATCATGAAAATATGACGTCTTACGTTGTCTGTCAATGGGCCATGTGGCCCTTACCGGGGTGCAAGGGTTAAGAATTGTATTGTAATTTAATTAAAGGCATAAAGATCATAAAAATTTGTCCCAATGTAATAGTTAACTTAACGTGATGCACTAAATCAATCAAGCTACCCGTATCAGCATGCGAAGTAAAAAATATAAAGTTATATGGCTCCGACCTCAATAGAAAAAGTTTGTAATATATTTCTAAAAGCTCATAGAAAACGTTTCATTGCAGTTTATTAATTTTAGCCGCAGTAAATCAAGTTATATTTGATTGAGGTGTGTCCAAGCAATGCTCTGAAACCAAAGAATCACAGATAAAAAAGTATAAAAATTCAGATGAAGATTTGTATGAGAAATTTTCAATAATTTCTAAAAGTCTGGAAAATTTTAGATAAATAGCCAAATCTTACCAGATTTAGTCACGCACGCACCACGAGGCAAGGGAAAAACATGAAAATCTTGTGGACACGTTGCGACGTGACGCGGGAGTCGACAGTGCTGCAGAACTAAGGACTCTAATGCAGGACATGCGTGTGAAAGGAGTAACCCGCGGGTCTCGAGTTAGCGTCGGATCGCTGAAACTCCTTATAAAAAATTTGAGAAAATCTGTTTGACATCCACAAATTTTCAGCAAAAACTATATCTATTAATGATTTATTCCAAATATTTACCTTGCAGTCAATTTCTTCTGATCTAATACAAATAAATTTATCAGATCTGGCACTTTGAAAAGCTCTTATGCCATCAGCAATTTTATGAACGACGAACTCCGCTGAAATAAGATAAATTGTAAAAAATGAAAGAGGACATAAAAATAGAAGGAAAACTGCATGCCAATATTGAATACAGCTCTCTGATTGGTGCGACAACGTTCCGTCGCATGCAGCAAGCCAGTTTTTCGGGAAGAATATCATAATTCTCAGAATGATAGGAAAGGGTAAGATCGTAGAGGGCGATTGGAGGACTTGGACACATATTTTGGAGTCCCAATCAGACAAAAAAAGCAATACCTTTTAGCCAATTAAATCTGTTAAAAAATATTGAATTAAACTGAATTGTATCAGCTAAATTCTATTGATTGGACTCAACGATAAAGCTGCGCAGAAAACATGGAAATTTGTCAAAAATGGGGTAGGAAATTTGTCCAAAAAAATGTCAAAAACTAACATGCAGATTTTACATTATTTTTTGTTCTGATAATTTTTTCATATTCTTCATTTTACTCAACACGTTTTTCCTTTGAGTTTATATTCAGGAATCTTGAAGTCGTAAATGCCTAGGCCCAACAAGAAATATTTCAGAACGAGGCTAAAATAATTGTCCGATTTGAGTAGCTGTTAGCAAACAAGTCTCTGTTAGAGACAGATCACTTTTGGGGAGAGTACAAGATTCTGCAATGAGTGTCGTTTTCGCCTACCTCCTTCGTCGTCATTTCTTCCATCTCCATATAGATTGCCATCAATTTCAACTATACACTGATTGTTTAACGATGGGTTCATTTTAATGCGACCAAGGTTTCGCAGTATTCCCTACAACGTAAAATTAATTAATGAAAAACTTTCGTTGTTATCATCAGTAAAAGAACCTTAACACAAGAACCGACATGAAACTCATGCTTGGAAGAATTCAGTCCGGTATGAAAATTTGAGAAAAATCACTCCAGTTTACACGAAATTGACGTCTCTCCATCAATCGAGACAGGCGTCTTATAGTTCCCACATGACCAAAGGGAGTGATGATATTTCGTTTCAATTCAGCCTGATTTAAAAAAGAATGGAATTTACACAAGAGTTTCATGACAGCATAAAATCCCATACCGGCATGAAAAAGCGGAATTGAAGTTTGTGTTTGCTTTAAATTTCATCCCGGCATGATATTCATGTCGACCTCACATAATATAAACACAAACAGTATTTCAGAGCAGAAGTCAAAACGAAGTTTAAATTTTTGCCCATTTGAGTTTCAGTTCAGGTCTAGGTAAAAAACCCTCTAAGAAGCATGGCAAAGCGAACTAAATGCCATGCCCGGCATAGGTTTCATGCCAACATCACTTACGTAAACACAAACAGTATTTCAGACCGGCAGGGGAAAGGAATTCCATACCAGCAGGAAAATGTTTGCCGGCTTGAGCTTCGTTTCAGGTCTCAGTTAAAAGACCTCCAAGAAGCATGAAAATGTGAAAAATGTCATGCCCGGCATAAATTATAAGCGTCATCCTCGCATCATGTAAACACAAACAGTATTTCACACAAGCAGTGGAAATGAATTCCATGCCAGATTGAAATTTTGTGCCGGCTTTAGTTTCATGTAAGGTCTCAGTTGGGACCTCCCAAGAAGCATGGAAACGTGAAGAAATAAATGTCTTGCCCGGCATAAACTTCAAGTCAACCTCACGGCATGTAAACACAAAGAGTAGCTAACAGCCGTAGTCTAAATGAAATTAATGACGGTATTAAATCGTGAAATGACTTAAGTTTTATATCAGGTCTCAGAGTAAAGAATTCCAAAAAGAGCATGCAAATTGCAGACAGACATACAAAACATACCAAATAATTTCTGGTACCTAATATGATTTTGCTGCAAACTTTACAAGCATAAACAATGTTCAAATTTAAGAAAATTAACAGCATTACCTTCACATGAACTTGAAATAGATTCTTCCCTTCAATCAGTTTTCTCAAAGGAGCAACTCTTCCTGAATCTAGCACCCCAAGGTAAGTGCCTCGATGCACTACAGACTCAATAGTTACATTGTTATCCTCCACAATAGCAATGTAGAATTCCGAGAGTAACCCAGGTTTTCCCTATGACAAGAAAAGCAATACAATTTAACGTAATAACTCCTTAGTCATGAACAAAACAAACATGCAGTTTTTATTATGAATACAGGAAATCCCGCACCCAAAGGAGTTTAACCAAGGGTAATTGGCAAGGTTTTAATACAAACATAAAAGCCTATGAGGTATTCTCAAAGGGAATGAAACTTTTCGATAGCGAGTACTTGAGATAAATGAAGCAAAATCAATATTGAAATCCCTGGAGGGATATTCCGTCGAGCCAAACTATCTCGAATTCTGAAGAAGAATGAATACTAAAAGCTCTCAAGGGATACACAATTGAAACCTCAAAGGGAATACAAATTCGCTGGAGATATCCAGTTTTAACCAAAGAAAAATCAACTTTTCAAGTTAACCAAGAAGGAATTTGAGTTGAGAAAATTACAGTTGAAAAGGCTCAATTGCATGCAAACAAGTCACGCTACAATACATTTTACAATACGAGATAAGCCTATAAAGTTTTTAAATTTTTAAACTTTAGTCCATGTATGTCCCAAAGAGGTAAGTTCCTTCATTATGCAAATTATAGTTTATTTAATTCGGAAATCAAATTGTATCATTGTGACTGCCATAAGTATGAACTATAACTAGAAATTGAAGGTATAACTAGAAATTGCATTTTTGCCTCACAGTTAAACTAAATCAGTCACTCTAAATTGTTTGTAGGTTCGTATTAAATCTGGTAGGTAAGTAGGCAAAAAGCGACAGCGACGGCGAAGGCTTCATTTTCATTAGCTGCTACCTCTGGCGGGAGGGTTCCACTCCTTTCCCTGGCTTGATAACCTCTTACCCCCAGCTGAGCTGGTACTTTTTACCGAACCTTAAAAGGAAAGACAGCTGAGTTGGCTGTGTGTTTTGTAGTTAGAAGTTCCGACAGCTGGTCCCAAACCCGCACTCTCACAGAGAGTTAGGCATTGAAACACAGCTCCTTAATCACTTGACCGGTTATCAAATCTGCCGAACACAATTAGGATGAGCAACTACGTTTGGCATATCAGAAGCAAGGCATTTAACCAGGACCTAAATCATAGCCTGGCAAAAGCAAAACATGTAAACAATAACTGCCAACCTGTCTGCCATTGATCCTTCCATTGTCGAGAGTAAGATTAAAACTATTGTCTTTTGCTTTCATAGTAAGAATAAATGACTTTGATTCTCCGCCATTTGAAACAGTAAAAGCTCCTAAAACATAACAACAGCTTTAAATGATGCATTATTTTTCACTGATGCAATGAGCATTTGTCTTTTAGGTAAATGATTATCTTAATTCTTCCAACCATCTGTTTAGTTTTAGTATTATGATGTATCTCAACCTTGTTTAGTATGGCGGACTAGGTTAATTAAGCCTTTTATTTCCCGGATCGAATAGAATTACCTTGTTTTCTTTACTATATTTCATTAACCGGGTTAAGTTAACGGATTTTTTAATGTAAACGCAAAACTCGGGTTAAACTAACCCATCCCGAGAGTTTTGCATTTACGCTACATTTTGGAAACTTGCAGTGAAATTAAAACTGGGTTCGCACCAGATTCACCAGGTCAAATCGCATAAATAATATATTTCAATGATTTTGAAATCATATAAAATTCTAAAATATTATCTCACTGAAAACTGTTCTTTTTTAAATCTTACCAGTATCTCCAGCTGTCTTCGATGTTATTACTCTTCCATTTGAAGGATCGACAGACAGTGTGCAGCCAAATTTTGATGAAACAAGTGTGGCTTCATTTCCATCCTGAAATTTCCATTCATTCGCTTGCCACTACAAGAAGACGTTACGTTAAAAAACCTGTCAAATTATTCTTAAATTACCGAAAACAATTTTAATTGAAAACAAATATTGCCGAATCTCATTTCCCACAAAATAATCGAAACTGCTACACAAACCACTTGATAAATACATTACACTTAAAACTTTGATAGCAGTTATGTTTGAAGTAAGCAAGAAAGACTATATATCTCACCCGTTGTTCAGAAGATTGCAAAGCATCTGAGAAAATAAATCAAACAAAAAGTGTAAATACATTTAAATTTTAGTAATCATAACATCAAGAAAATTACTTTTCAGACAAGTGGCTGGCTTTCAAATTTTATAAGTGACTGGCTTTCAAATTTTACATTAAATTTTGCATTAAAGAAAAGCAAGAGAAGAATTCTCCAAACCTCTATGTTGATGTTTCAGCTTTGAAATAATGCTTGAATCGGAAAATCCCCTGATTTTACATAACTTATCAAAGAGGGAAGCTCTTGTTTTGGTCACTCGATCATGACCGATATTGACAAAATAAATTGCACAACTGAGATTAATTTTCCGGAATCAAAGAGTTACCACAAGCGTATAGGCTCACGAACAATAAAGCTTATTTTCACTCAAATTTTTGAACAAAGTACCAAAAATTAACAGACATCAAGGCAACAGAGGCAAATTTTGTAACAATAGTAAAATTTACACGCCAACTTCAAAGCGATTATATATCAGAGACAAAGCAAATTCTCAGAAAATCAGAAAATCAAAATATTGGCTTTGTTTTATTTTATTTTATGCTTGAGAGAACTTAGAAGAGAGAAATTAGTGTGTCAATTTCACTATTGTTACAAAATTTGCCTCTGTTCATCAAGGTTAATTAAATAAAATATTTGTCTAAAAGTATTCATACTGAATGTTACGCACATAACGATTTCAAAGAATAAAAATGATAATTTCACTATGACATAAAAGAATCAATTGTATAATATTTAATTGCGATAAACTGTTATTCTTAACAGTAGTGAAAACAAGAAATAAATCTTTTAAAAACTTTTTGAGCCAATTCTTTTATTACATTTTTACCTGATAATAACGATGCTTTCAAAACAGCCTCCGTCTTTCCATCACAGTTATCTTCATTAATAAATCTAGAAAAAAAATACAAAATAGAGTAAAGCTAATATAAAAATGAAGTTTATCATTTATTTTCTTTCAATTTTCAGTTACTTTCCGTTTCAGCTCTGTTTGTCTGTTTTCCTTCTTATCCTTGGTGCGGTGGGCAACACAAAATGTAGGCCACAAGTCATACATGGGCACAAAATTGTCGGATGATAAACATCTCATAATGTTTAAGCAAAATCAACGCGATTAATATGACATAAACACAAGTTCTTATATAGAATTCAACCTCCTAATAAAGCGGCCTCGCTTCAATCTCAAACACAGCGCAATATAGTCAAGAAATGATGCTGATGTAGAGTACTATAAAATATTCAGAACTCTGAAGGATTTTATTATATCAGCTGTTTAAATTTAAATACGAAACAAATGCAATAGAGCATACCTTCTGTATGGAAACCCGTATTCTGCATTTTTCTTGGTATCTTTGATCAAAACTTTTTCAAGATACCAATCTGTATCAAAAATAAATTTTAAGTTTATTCCAATTTTCTCTGAATAATAAATCTAAATTTATGCTGATAAAAAGTTGGAAATATTTTTAGAAACATGCGATAAGCATGTGATAAACATGTGATAAAGATGAGATAAACATGGGATCACCATGGGATCAAAAAAGCTCTAACTTCTTCGATCAATTAACTCTTTAAATTGTATATTGTAAATAGGTCCAAGGTTTTATAAATATTTTAAATATTACAATTAGTCCAATTTTTACGTCCCCGAATACTTATTAAAATTAAAATTAAAATAAAATGAAAATAAAACTAGTATCTGGATCAATGACCAAATTATTCTGCGCTCCTTTAACTCTTTTCTGAAATCAAATAAAAATTGAACTTACTGTCTCCTTCGTTCTTGTCATATCCAATCAATATTTGCGTTATTGAATCCAACCATACAGCTTCGATTTCGAACGCATCAGTCTGTAGAGAAACGCGAGCAAATTGACAGAAACTATACAACAAGAAACATACCTCCCCCTTCCCTCGTTTGAAAATTAGAATTATTTATAACAAAAACGTTAACACCTGAACTATCTCTAAAAACTAACATAGAAAGTTTCCAAGAGACATACCGGACAGTTGAGTTAGCTAAATTTAACACTGAAAGCTCTCAAGCTCTCAGTTTGAGCTGACCAGGACGTTCAGTTAAGAGAGGTTCGACTGTTTGCCATTTCATAAAAAATAAACTTAACATTCAATAAACTTACGCTTCCTTTCTGAAAAGGCTGGTCAGTATTGCTAGCTTTCTTCAACAATCTTTTCCCCGTATCTCCCATTTCTCCAAATATTGTAATAAATACACCAGAACCAGTTCCATCGCCAGTCATGACAGTAACTTCGTACTTCACAACTGAAATAAAACGCTCCAGCTGTTAACCGTTCACCTCTTTCACCCTGGACTTAGTTCTAATTAGCCCCGGAGTGGGGGGGGGGGGGGGTGCATGTCCCAAGGTCGGACAAGAGTATACCGCTAAGAATTTATAAATCTGCCTGTCTAAAATGTTCAAAATTCCGTGCATACTCAACATTAATATTGTGTTTCATTCCAAATCACCCAACATTAAGGACAATTATTAACATCTAACCCAACATTAAGGCATTTTCGCTAAAAATCATACCCATGTTTAGAGAATTTACTGCCTTCAAACCCATCCATATCGGCGGCAC
>JAYJMH010057182.1:0-12713 GCA_036873815.1 Phacellophora camtschatica | reverse complement strand
TTCTGGCGTAGAGCTCGTTGTTGGTGATGTTTCTTTGCCAGTTAATTCCAAGAATCTTTCTTAGATGTCTACGTTGGAAAGTGTTGATGTTGTTTTCTAGCTTTTTCGTTAAAGTCCATAGTTCGCTATTGTACAGAAACACACTTGCAACATAGGCATTAAAAGTTCTCAGTTTGATCTTAATAGAGTTTTTCTTGCTGCTGAAAATGCTGTTGAACGTTTTATAAGCATCAATTGCCAATACCTTTCTTCTGTTGATGTCTTTTTCTGTACCGAGTAGACTTCCAAGAACTTTGCATTCTTTCCATGCTTCGTTTCCCTTTCGCTCGATATTATATTGCGTCAAGCCAAGGAAACAAATTATGCAGGTACACAAAATGAAAGCAAGCAATATGGAAGAGGTGCAAATTTCTTCAATTAAAGAAAACTGCCATTGAAAAGCAATTTGAATAATTTTATGGTAACTTTAATGAAAAATGTTTCGAAGGCAAAATATATAAAATAATGATTATGATTACAGAAAATAATAGTAAAAACTTTGTCAGTAACTGAGCTGAAGAAGTAACTATTTGTAAAAGCAACAATTTTCTATCGAATAGCCCCTATAAGATACATCATAAACAATGATACACTGGTTTATAGTATTACGATTATTTAATGTATTCCGACAAACATTTTGTAAAAGACAGCGTCAAATTGTAAATGTGTATTTTCTGTACCAAATACTATCATTTATGGGTTAGGAACAATATAGTACAGATGCAATGAAAAATGGAATAACATTTTCTCCACTACAGAAGATCCCCGCTATTAAGAAAGTGGACCTTTTGCTTTAGGCCTAAATGTTTATCAAATTACAACATTGCTCTTCGATTGTTCTGCTAATGATTTTGTGTCTCCGTTTCTTAATCTTCAGTTTGTTGGTAGCAGAGATCTACTGTATAAAACAGCAGCAAGTTGCGTAGAAATCTTCGAAATATTTTAAGACCAAAAATTAAGCAAATTAATGATTTTTCATGTCTATGTGGACTCTGCACATATTGCATACGTAACATTTGGTTACATCTAAACGAAACCTGACTGAATTTTCAACAATCCTATAATAATTTTACTTATAATTTTAGTTGGTATGTCGTTCATAAGCTGTTAGATTTATGCTTATTATAATTTGTTAGATAAATTTTTAATTTTAAACTGACTGTAAATGAGGAAATAAAGGAGAAAAAGACGAAACAATTCTTGTCCTTGTATGGCCTTTTTGGTTTTTTTTGCCATCTCAACTTTTCTTGGACTGCATCGGCCCTTTATCTCAGTATTGTTGAATGTAAATCTCAAAATCATGAAGATAGATTGAAACATTTCCAAGTATGTACAGTGAATTTTGTTGTATATTTTGCAAGCTACAACATTAAATGCTATCGTACGCATCATTATGATGAAGTGTTTTTTTGTGCGCACAAGTTCATTAAAGAGGTTTTGAATTCGAAGCAGCTAATAAGTTGTATACTTGAAAATTGCCGCGAAACAAACATCAGCGACAAATAATGAGATTGCTCCCTACAACAATTACTGGTTTCAGTGAGGCAGGCTCCAATTTTCATTGTTTAAAGGCTACAAACAATGAATGAAACCAAAATGGCGGAAGTGGCAAAGAACAAAATACTGACAAGTAAATAGTTTCTTCCTACAAACGCATCATGTTTTCCTGACATAACTGATCAGACATTCGAACATAATAATAAATATTCTATCAATTTAAAAAGTTTCGCGATTAGGCTGATATTTGCAAATATTCAGGAAAGGACAGAAATTGTACAATTTCCAGTCAACCGCCTTTCAGCAGAAATTAAGTAAATACCGGAAAGATGCTCAGCACAAAGTTTGTCGATGTGATATAAGCTTCAGAACTAGACTAGGCAAGTAGTTGGATATATGGGATTCCGAATAACTCAAACATTGCACTACTTAACAAAACCATGGAAATGGGAAATTAAATATTTTGTCAGATTGTGCAAATACCTTAAAAATATTCAGGTTGGCCTACGAGAACTTCGAGTGAAATTTGAAGAATCATCCCATTTTTTCCGGAGAATCTCAACAGTCTATAAATCTTATTTTGGATGTCGTGGAATATCTTCTGGGAAAATACTAATGAGGATCCTTCTAATTTTGGAGAAAACTTCTGACGATTAAATCCTTTGATTTCGTGTATATCTCTTGTAATTACAGAGAGAATAATTCAACTTTTTGAAGTAATTCCAACATGTTAGCAACGTTGAGCTTTGGTCCAGGTAGTCCTTGGCACAACAAGCGTGCCATCAGCTAGTTTTATAAGAAAAATAAGAGATTCCCAAGGGTGCCTTTGAAATTTATTGACCGGTTTATTGGCTAAGATCCAAATTTTTGATAAAAACAAAGATGAGCAGGACCAAAGTGCTATTTGGTCAGAAGGAGAAACATTCTTCTCCTATGCTATCCATAGGTATTGTGGACACATTTTTATTTGTCTTCATTCCATTATTATCTTTCCTCTCCTGGTTGGCTGTCTGTGGTTTCACTTGTTGTCTTCATGCGCTTTTAAATTGTGACATGGAGTGGCTGTGTCGCCCTGTGTAATAGCTCCCAGGCCATAATTAAAAAAAAAAGACAATTAGTCTCTATCCACAATACCCTTCTGCTATCTCACGCGGAAACGAAGAACACGAACTTAATAATTTACACATAATAAAAAATGTTTACATCTCGTGTTAATCCATGCCATTACATTCATAAAATTTTTTAAATGCAATAGCATATGGATTAGTGTTGGAAGTTTTTAGCTTACATACATAAATACAGAACTAACATTTCAACTTATTGCATTAAATCCCCGTTTTTCGTGTATTTTTCGTTCTGGAATTTTAAGAATGATTGTACCAACTGTTTTAATGGATGCTCTGCGGGTATAGAAATGCAATTCAGTTGCAACCAAAAATTGGAAATGAGTCCGATGGTAATTAAAATATTTTGTTGCTAATATAGTTAACTAATAACATTGAAACGAATAAACCGTTGACAACAAGTGTCGAACAGAAGAAAAAGATTCATGCTAGAATTATCAAAGAAATCTATCAAATTCCAGACAACGACTTCGAACATAGACAATGCCGTTTAAGTGTCCCAGCATTCCCCGGTGGAAAAATTGTCAAAAGTTTAGCATCGGACAGTTTCAAAATTTCTCCTGCAAAGAACTGCGTTACCTGTCAGAAATCCGAAGAAAATTGGCAATCACAAGCCTGCAACAATCGATGGAAAGGAAAGAAAATATTTCTTAGTTGTTTTCTAACATGCTACTAGGCCACATAGACGGATAGAAAATAAGACGAATACAAAAAAGACATCAGTTAAGAAATAGTCTCTCATCATCACATTGCAACGACTGAAGAGGTAATTTCTGAATGTCAAAAGAATAACAATGTGCGACTAGCAAGATCAAGAAATAAGATCAAGATTCTATAAAAAAACAACAGATTTTGAGATTAAAATCAAGAAAATAGGATGAATACAAAAAGGGCATCAGTTAATCAACACTCTCTAATCATCACATTACAACGAATGAAGAGTTAACTACTGATTGCTATAGAAATGTATCCAATTCAATACAACAGGTTTCAAGATTAAAGCCAAGAAAATAAGACAGGTAAATGCTAAATTAGAGAAAGAACTGGAACACAACCGCATCATTTAGACAATGATGGAACAAATTATTTGGGAACAAATGTGATCAGTTTTTTTAATTCTTTTGGACTGATAAATGATCAAAATTTTGGATCATTACACAATCAATTTCGAATGAATCAGTTTGCAGTAGCAGTTTGAATAGTTTTAGTAAATTTTGTGGAAGTTTCTCATTGTCTTCATCGGTGGCTACCGAGTTAAACTTGCCCTCTAGGAAAAGAGATAATGAAATGAAATGTCTGCAATATGCTCTGGTACTCAAAGTCAATCAAATACTTGCAGTATAGAGAAACATTTTGATTTGAGAGTAAGATATCGTTAATAGTCTTTGGAATAAGATTACATACCTTAGGGTAATCGTTGAAAAATGCCAACCTGACTTTTTAGTTATTCAACAGACCAAACTGAATGAAAACTTTAAAACTGTTAGATTATTAATAAAAGGCTACCAAAAGCCTTTTTGGAGAGATGGAACGGAATTTTGAGGGGGACTTATACATACGTTAGAAACGAAGTTGTTTGCAATAGAATACCTGCATTTGAAATACCTAATTTTGAGCTTTTATGTAACAATATGTAAGAAAAAATGGATTGTATTTAGCATATACAAGCCCTCCGAATCAAATCTAGAAACATTTTTTTAAGAATTATTTAGAGAAGCTTTAGATAAATACGACAATGTGATAAATATATCATGGGAGATATAAACATTGACACTCATGATAAGCAACATATAGGATACAATAAATTATCTGCGTTTTGTGATGTTTTCGGGCCATCAAATCTTGTTTTAAAAAAAAACTTGTTTTACAAAACAACGTAGCTTTTTTTGTTTTTGATGTTTTTCTTACAAATCGACCTATGAGTTTTCAAGCAACCTCAGTTCATGAAACTAGGCTAAGCGACTGTTGCGTAATGGTGGTAACCCTGTTGAAATCACGTATTCCCCCGACTCAAACCAAGCCTCAAGGTGCCTCAAGGCTCTGTACTGGAACCAATTTTATTTAACTTTTATATAAATGATTTCACATTATTTATTTAAAAGAATGGAAGTATACGATTAGGCTGATGACAACAGTATAGGTTATTCTTCTAAAGCGATGCCTAATCTTCTACAGGTATTTGAGGATGAAGCAAATTTTGCCCTTCAATGGCTTACATAAAATGAATTACTTGGAAACCCGAAAAAATTTCAAGTTTTTATAATTAAAAATGGTCAATCCGACACCAATGAAATATATATTACAATAAAAGGCAAAAATAGAAAAATCACAAAACTGTAAATTAAATTTTGATCCTCATATTTCTGACCTATGTAAAAAGCTGCCACTCAGCTTAATGCACTGAAAAGATTGAAACTATTCATTGTTTTCGAACAAAGAAAGATTTTGGTTCGAAGCTTTGTTTATTCAAAATGTTCTAAATCGTGGAATAAAATAAAAAAATACAGGAAAGAGCTTCAAGATTCCTACACAATGATATAAAAAGCTCCTATGATGATCACAGATTAAATTTTAACAAATGCTACATGCATATCTCTAGGTTGAAAGCTCTCTGTGTTGAAATATACAAAACAATGAAGAAATCAAACCCATCTTTTATGCAAGATATTTTCAAATTTAAATCACCATTGAATATAAATCAATCTCAGAGAAAGGCATATGATTTACTTCACAACAGGCCGAATCAAATCGTTTTTGGTTCTACAAGTTTGGAATCTTTATAGCCTAAAATATGGAATTCGTCTACCAAATGAAATAAAATCCGCCGAAAACAATGGTATGGTCTAGAATGCAATTGTAATGCATGTAAACACAGAGGGGCCTCATAACAGTGAAGTAATTTTATTTTATTTCGTATTTATTTATTTATTTAGATATTTATTTATTTTTCTAATATAATAAAAAGATTTATTGCATCGAATTAGATTAGTTTCTAACTAATTAGAAGCTAGAGTAGCATTCAATGTAAAATAAAATGATGAAAAAATACTAGTAACAGCTTTCGTGATTAACGCCAAGGAAAAATGACCAACACGAAAACGGGACAACAGTTAAGAAATAGTCGCTCATCATTACATTGCAACGAAGCAACGAATGAAGAGTTTGAAACGTACCCATTGTGTTATTCATATTACAACATTATTTCAAAATTTAGATATATATAGGGTCCAGAAATATTACGTGCACACTAATTAGACTATTTTTAGAAAATCTATCCCCCCTTCCACTCAAAAGAACAATAGAAAAAGCTGGCAATCACAATAAATGTTCTACTTTAGTTTATTGTCCCCCTCAGTGCGTACGTACTTTATGGATGCCCCTACTTACCGTATAAGTATAGGTACTTATTATGTTATTTTATTTTCTGTAAAAAAATTATTAATTCAACTGCTCAAATTTAATTCATACTTTCAAAATTTGTAAGGCTAACCGATACATGCGGAGTTCTTTGTCATTGCAAAAATATCGTTATTAAACAAATTTTGAGCAGAAACATTTTCAAATACATCGATAAGTAGCTAAAACTGCTGCACATTTTTTGTCTATATTAAATATTTATTTTTAACGGAATAAAATATGTACATGAAAGCTACTGTTAGTTTATTTTTTAATTCTAAGTGGATTTTTTCTAATATTGACACAGATGGCAGATAAATATTGAAAAGCTGTCCTCTCATTTGATTGAACGTCATAAAAGTTTATACAAAAGCGGACAAATTACAAGTTGCCGCCCAAATAAAAAAATGCATGAAATGATGGAAATTTGATGAAAATAACATATGAATATTCTTAAAATTAAATAAGTATTTTAGAATCTTTGCTGATTTGCATTAGTCCCCTTTGGCTCTCTATTCTTGTTATAAATTCACAGTGGAATGTTGATATGATTACCCCGTTTCATCAGCAAATATTGTCTTGAAGGTCAATGGATTAATGTAATACCGACCCCCCTCCCCCCATTCGAAATAGGGAATCTAGTTAAGAGCATTAAAGAATCACCACTCCAATTGCATATAATAAAAAATCCTATCTTCTTTTCCTTGCACTCCATTAGTGGCATCTTGGTATCCTGATATGTGTTCCAAAAAGATACAATGTCCAGTTTTTCAAATTTATTTGTTTATGCATAGCAAATTTCACAATTATTTAAATTTTATGTTAAATTGGCCTCGTTTTAGCCTGAATGATTATTAGAGCTGATGGCCTAACTAGAGAGAGTTGATCTATCTTCACTGTTCTATTTGTAACTAGTATGTTTTGGAAACATTTCTGAAATTACGATGTATATACCTAATAAACTTGGCTCGGCAAATAAGTTATATTCCCATTATTCAGTTTAAAATTGCGTTAAGCGTTTTCATTCATAAAACAATACATGGTTTGACAGTAATGCATTGCCATTAGCATTAATAACGATGGGGTGGTTTTGGGGATCGCAATTACAATAAAGAATAAACTTTTAGCATTAATAACTATTTACCTTAATTTTTTATTAAAATTACCACATGACATAAATTCTGAGAAACTGAAATAAATATTTTACAGTGAACTAGTAGGTCAACAACATGAATGATTTCTACAAGAGCTAAAAAGGGGTTAAAATCGTAAAATGATCCGAAAACAGTAATAAAAAAGAAATAATAAGGCACGATTTTGCTTTAACAAGGGGAGCTGCGCATCTCATAGCTGCCAAAAAATCACGACTTATCCGACCCACATCCTGAATATTTTAAAATTTTAAATGGATGCATTTTCTCTCTTGAGCTGACTCAGTTTTTACAATTTTAGAAGAATTATATTTATACTAGAGGTAATGATATTTTCGCGATTCAATTTTAAGCATTTCATTTTCTTCAATAGACAGTAGTGGTTAAAAGCTGAAAGACATTGCATTACGTATAAATGTGGATATTATTTTTGTAAGATTATTAAAGTCCCTGTTAAAGTGACGATGCAGTCGCATGTTCAGCGTATCATCAGCAGTTATTATCATTAGACATACACTTTTCCATCAGATGTTTATCTGAAGAAATTATTAATTGTACGACAATAATTAAGCAAATCTGAATCAATGGTAAAGGAGGCAAAGATTCAAAAATTTGTTGCAGATGTTGAAATTATGTTATTGGCAGCAAGGATTTTTAAAATAGTGCATCTTCAACGAAAAGGAATTTAAAGACAGTCTTGTTTCCTATAAACAATTATATTTCTGGAGTGCATTGAAACACCAACAAATATTGAAAAATCAAAAATACCAACATGCAAATATTTCAAATTTATTATACGTTCAATGAGGTAATAAGTTTACTTGGTATTATTTTTAATTCTCTGCAAATAATTTAAATTGCTGGCAACAAAAAGAAGAAATGGCCATTCGATATAACATTACTGAGTTTGTCAATTGCAAATTTATTGGCTTCACTATTCTGGTTAATATCAAGCATACATTTTCATTTGCCTGATGATAGGCATCTATACTCGTATAAATGGAAAATAATAAACATCATCAATGTCGGGCCACACTTATCAGTTACGTCTTCTATAACACATGCCACGTTTAGAGCACTGCAAAGATTTTTTACAGTGTCGTTTCCTATGACGTTTCGAATCTGTTTTACAAGAAGAATTGCATGTCTTTTGCTTCTATAGATAATCACATTAACAGTAATCTTCTATCGAATACTGAGCAACTGGCAAAGTCTGTACTACCTGTGTACTGTCAGTTCGGTGATTCTTTTTGCAAGTTACATTATTTTTTGCACTATAATTTGAAAACAAATGTCCTCAACTTCACTATCTACTCAAAATAAAAAATGGAAACTAGTGATCTACGCCATTCTGAATACAAGCATATTTACAATTTGCTTAATGCCATTTGCAATTGATGTTAGTGGACATTTGCAGTATAAATATATATATTCTCTTATCGTTCGTTGACTACTTGCATCAAATCCTATTTTAGACGCTGTACTTTATCTTGCTTTCCGGATTTCCAAGAAAAAGTGTCCAAACTATTTCAGAAAAAGAAATGGATCTAGAAATGATTTAAGTCAAAGGAAAGGTGCTGGATCTCAAATAGGCAATATGGAAAATGTAAAAATATCTACGATGGAAGAATGCAAACTTTAAAAAAAATATGAACAATTTTATGGTAACTTCAATCAAATATTGACCAAATAGCAAATTGTATGATATTGTGATTATGTTTGAAGAATAATGGAACGAGCTACACGACTCTAAAGAAAATTACTAAAGCTGTGAAAGGGAGAAATAATAAGGTTAGACAAAAATAACACAACGGAAGTCATTTTAAGTTCGTTTGTTGATTTAAAAAACAAGAATCAGAAAGTATTTGAATATTTATTTATATTCGTTTTAATTCTTCTTCGCTAAAAAGATTGTGATATGTTGGATATAATATAGACGAAATGATTGAAATCATAGAAGCAAGTTTTAAATTCTGGAACGGCCGTCATTTAAAGTTGTTGATCAGTTTGCTAGTCAAAAGAATACTTTCATTTTTAAAACGGCTGAAGTTTTGCAAACAATTATGAAACTGGCAAGGAGCTACCCTGACTTAAGATCGAGCAAATAAAAATCAAGAAACACGAGAAGAGAAGACTTTTATCAAAATTGACTGAAACTAAAGAACACGATAAATCATTATATTTTTCAAACAAGTTACACAAAATAGAACTATTTTATCCAGAAACTCTGTCAGTAACTAAGCTGAAGAAGTAACTATTTGTAAACAGAAACACCTTCTTACTGAAAAGGCAAAAATAAAACCATGTAAGATACACAAACGATGCAGCAATGTATTATTGTATTGCAACGTTTTCTTGTATTCCAAAAAATGTTCTGTAAAAGACAGCTTCAAATTATAAAGTAAGCAACTAGTCTTTCCGTTTTTTTTGTTGATTCAGTTCCTTTACAAAATATTGTCATTTATGGGTTAGATACAATATAGTACTGATCCCATGAAAAATGGAATAACATTTCCTCCACTAAAGAAGATACCCGCTATTAAGAAACTGGATATTTTGCTTTAGGGTTTTCTCCGAATGATGTTGAGCCTCAGTTTCTTAATCTTCAGTTTTTTGTTAGCAGATATTACCTACTCTAGCTATAACAGCAGCAAGCAGTGTTAAATTTTCGATTTATTTTCAAAAACAAAAATTATACAAATATACAATTTTGCATGTCAATGTAGGCTCTGCACACATTACATGCGTTTTATTTGTTACATCTAAAACATAACTGACTAAATGCTCAACACACCAATAATAATTTAATTTGCATTTCGTACTGTAAAGCATGCATTATATTGAAAAACATAGTTGGTATATCGTTCATAAGCTGTTAGATTTATGCTGCTTTTAATGATCTAGATAAAATTTTAATTGTAAACTGACGATAAAAGAAGAAATAAAGAATAAAAAGAAGAAACAATGCTTGCCCTTGTATGGCCTTGTATGGGTAATCTCAATCAGAGGAGTTACCTTTTGGTAAACTGGGTAGACACCCTATTTTTTTAAAGTCGGAATTTATTGTTAACCAAAACAAAAAGTTAATTTGGATAAACCTCTCGGCAGTTAATTCCAACCTTTTCCATCCAATTTTTTCAAGGACTGCTTCATCCTGATCCCCTTATCTCAGTAATTTTGACTGTAAAATATAGAAACAGGAAAAATTTCAGTAGAAGTGTATACAGTAAATTTACATGTACGGTATGCAATCTAAATCATTACATGATATGGTATTCGGCACAGAGGGAAAATGTTTATATATTCATTAAACATAGTTTGATTTCAAGTTCATTAAACATATTTTGATTTCAAGGCTAATAAGTTGCATATTTGAAAAAATGCCGTGAAACAAACATCCGCGATAAATAATGAAATTGCTCCTGTAAATATTACTGGTTTCAGTGAGGCATTCTCCGTTTTTTCAATGTTTAAAGGCTTCAAGCAATGAATAAATAAAAAATGCCGGAAGGGGAAAGGAACAAAATATTATATAAGTAAATAGTTTCTTTCTACCAACGCATTAATTTTTTCCTGACAAAACTGTTAAGAAACTCGAACAGATCAATAAATGTTCTATCAATTTGAAATTTTTCGGGATTACGCTATGTGCGAATATTGAGCCAAAGATTCTTTGCTCAAAAGAAATTTGACCATTTTCTATCAACCGTTTTTCAGTAATAATTAAGTAAATATCGAATAGATGCTCACCAGAAAGTTTCTCGAAGTGATATATGCTTCGAAACTAGACTAAGCAGGTAGTGGGATAAATGGGAATCCGAAAATTTCGAACATTACAATTCTTAATAAAAACCTTTGGCCTTCCGGACATTCGAGTGAAATATGAAGAATCATCCCAAATTTTTCTAGAGTATCTCACCATCAGGCTATAAATCTTTCTCATATTTAGTAGAATATTAATGAGGCTGCTTCTAGTTTTGGAGAAAACCTCTGACAAATAAATCCCTTGATTTCGTCAATATTTCTCGTAATAACAGAGAGAATTTTTCAATTTTAAAAAGTAATTTTAACATGTTAGCAAAGCTGCGTTTTGGCCCAAGTAGTCCTTGACATCACAGGTGTGCCGTCAGCCAGGTTTGCAACAAAAAAAAGAGATTCTCAAGGGTGAAGAAACCTTTGAAAATCAATTGACCGTCCTCCTAGCAAAACGTAATTACAGGAATATTTTAAAAGCTATTTAGATGAAAACTGTGTATTCATCTTGATATTAAATTTAGGATTTTGAACAAATATCACAACACTCCAAGCAAGGAACTGGCCTAGTAAGGTAAAAAGTCGTGATTCAACTATTAGGGGTTACTTTATATATAATACGAAATTCAGTATGCCAATATCACGATCGAAAACTAATATCGGAAGTGTTACCTTTCTCTGGACACCCAATATATATACAGGGAACAACCATAAAGCATTATGTACGGACTAATTTGACTATTTTTTTTACAGCTCCCCCTTTCACTCAAAAGAATAATGGAAAAGCTGACAGTAACAAGCGATGTTCAATTTTTGTTTACTGCCCTCCCCCTTCAGTGCAAACGTACTTTATGGATGCCCCTAATTATCTAAGTTACCCAAAAAGTGTAGGTATGTATGATGTTATTTTGTTTTATGTAAAATAGTGCATATTTAAACTGCTCAAATTTAATTATGATTTCCAAAATTTGTAAATCTAACTGACACATGTGAAGTGCTTTGTCACTGCAAAAATGTCGTTATTGATTATATTTTAAGACAATAAATTTTCCAATATATGATAAAGTACTAAAACTTCTACACATTATTTTTCTATTGATTCTTAATTTCCTTTAACGGAATAACATATATGCGTGAAAACTAATGTTAGTTTAGTGTTTAATTCTAATTCGATTTTTTTCCAATATAGACACAGATGGCAAATAAAAATTGAAAAACAGCTCTTTTATTTAATTGATTATTCTTTAGAAATAGACGTATTTCTTAGTTAAAAACGTTTCTCGGAGAAAAATCAATTGATACGAAAGATCAATTGATACAAATTAGTACAAAAATTAAACAAAAAATGCACGCAATGTTTAAAATTTGATCGAAATAAGTAACGATAGATGCAAGAACATACCTAAAATTTGGAAACTTCTTAAGCGTTGTTGAATCTTCAATGGTTTGCATTAATACCTTTTGGCTCTCTAGTCTGGTTATAAATTCACAATGCTATGTTAATATGAATAAAACCTTTCTTTCGCAAATGGATCTATGTTCTATGAAATGTAAATATGAAAAAAATTTGGATTGACAAATAAATTTTATTCCCACGATTAAGTTCAAAATTGCATTAAATAATATAAATTTTAATTCACATAAAGGCCCGGTCAAACGAATTGAACATTTCATTCAACATCACCCAACATGCATGTTGGACGAAAAGTTCAACTCGTTTGACCACCCCGTTGAACATTGTTCAATCGTGTTG
>JAYJMH010057171.1:0-12716 GCA_036873815.1 Phacellophora camtschatica | reverse complement strand
ATAAATTAGTTAGATTTCTTGTAAATTGTAACTATTATTATAATTAAACCAACTTTAAAGAAAGTGAATAAAAAAAAGGCACTCCTGTGGTCAGTTGTCAGTTCAAAACATTATTCCGATCGACGACAAGATTTGCCAGCAAGTAAAAGGAAACAAACAGGTTGTATGTGAATTTTTAAAAACATTATTTTCGTTTATTTAAGCGACATTACATGCTTCCTCCCACCCATGGCACTGCATAAATTTAATTTATTAACAATAACAATAAACGGGTACAACATTTGAAATAATAAAACTAAGTAGAGTGGGTGCAAGTGGTATTCCATGTTATTGCATAGGGTAGACACTGTACCAATCGCAGAATACAGGTCATTTTACAAAACTAACCAAAAACAGGAGGTACTGACAGTATCATGTTTCAGAAACAGAATTTAACAACATTGCATCATGGAATTACCCCCCATTTTCACTGTAAAACAGTGTTCGTCATTGTGCACTGAGGGAAATCCCGTCAAGGACAAAGGTATTTTCAATGTCTTCTGTAATTTTAATTCGATAACAGAACAATAGTCACTACCTGACATGTGCATACATACGCCGAGGTACAGAAAAAAAAGCAAAGCCGTATCATTTTTGCTTTTTATCCTTCAATAAAAAATATTTACATTTGATGCTTATCCTGCCTATTTTTCTTCAAAGCTTATCTGAACACGTCACACTGGAGAACTAAACTGAATCAAACTAAACAGATGATGTTCCACAATTTTTACGGAACAGCCCTGTTTAAATTGCACACAGAAACGCCGTCAATCAAAGATATGGCCGGCGTATTCGAAAATGCGTACCAGAAAGTGTCCGGCCTCATGTGTGTAAACATTAAAAATGGGAAACAAGAAAAAGGACCCAAAATAATGGTGGTCTCTTCAAACAACATTGATCCAGCGCCAGATTTACAAACTGAGATCAAGGTGATGGGAAAACAATTAGCGTGTATTGGAGACGAACTTCTTGAAAGTCACAGCGCAATTGCATTGTTGAAGCATAGGCAGCTCACTGCTCTTTCCATCGCTGCAGTTGGTTTTGCTGGGTTGGCGATTTTTTGGTTCACAAAAGAAAAAGATTAGGAGGGACGGAGTCACAAAAGAGATAAATTTAAATTTAGAAATTTATGGTTAGTTTAACTGATTTTGTTCAGGCATTTTGTTCCATAAAAGTGTTACAAAGAGGATTTAAATTAGTGCAGTTTCCCCCAATTTATCGCTTTATATAGATTTGCACCATAGTCACAAGAAAGCCGTTTTCTTATGACTATGTTTGCACGCAGCGGTACAAATTTTTTCCTTAACATATCAGCATCAATCGATGCACGCATTGTTTTACATATGAAACGTATAGGTACGGAGATGGTTGCCACTTTCTTTAATTTCAGGGAATTTTTGTTAAAAATGTTTCTTTAAATTTTTGATGCTCTAAGGTCTCTAAATGTACAATTAATGTATTTCTGTTAAAAGGTGCCTGGATAGATTTTAAAACAAGCATTAAAAGAATTCTAGCTCGTAAATAAAATATTTTATATGGTAATCAGAGCTAAATTAAAGCTGCGAATTACAGAGTTTCTTAGCCTTTTAATCCAGGTTCTGTCCAGGTTTTGTTTCCTTTATGAAACAAAATGCGTAATCTTACGTTTGTTCAAAAGAATACATGAATCTAAACTTCCGTCTCAGGAAGCATCAAAAAGATTTTTCAAAGTGACTCCATAGATCAAACTCCATAGATTTTTTCTTTTCGCACCACAAATTTTCAGAGTTTTTTATGTATTCTATATTCACCACGTGGCTTGGAAAATTAATTTTAAATAAATTGCTTTTATTTTATTTTATTTTATTTTATTTTACATTACTATTCCGCTGTCCTTCATTTCGTCGTACCCCTTGTCACGCACGCTCCAGTAATGCAGTGACAGGTGGGAAGTACAGACTGGAAAGCAAAATTTCAGAGAAATGTACAGAATGTAAATAGTTGAAGTGATTTCAAAAACCTATGATCTACAATTTTTATCGCTGAGTTGATGCTGGAATAAAATTTAATCAAAGAAATGGTATCTAATAGCAAACAGAAGAAAATGTCCATTCGGCCTTTTAATTTCCTGTTTTCGTGCGAACATCTGGAATGTACATTCGCCAAGGCTGGGTCCAAATAGAGTTAATAGATGAAATTAAATAAACAGGGCATGTTTCCTTTTCTTTGGATAGTGCAGGGCAGGGCATGTTTCCTTTTCTTTGGTAAAGGGATATTTTTTAGTTTAAAAGGAAGAGCTCTGGGACAAAAACTGTGTAAAGCTTGAACAAATAGAAAAAGATTTTTGCAAACGTTCATATTTAAAGTTAAAAGCTTCAACATTTCAGTCAGCATCCTGAGTTCCTGACATGTTTTATCCATTGTATATAACATGATGATAATAAAATAACAAATTCTGATGTGGCAATTGTATAAATACTTAGTTGTAGACTATAAACGCAGTTTGAATTGATATATTAATTGTAAATTTGTAAGCATTACCAGGATGACCAAGTTGGACACAGATATCACTTTGTGCATTTCATAGTCCATTTCTTTTTCACATTACGCAGCTAAAACCCAGACTTATTACATCAATCCATTATTTCCCTGTGTTCTTTGACAGGTTTGACGTCAGTTCTATCAATAGGGATTCACAATCGAATATATACGAAATGGGACCGAAGATTCTTGCCTCGAATTGGTTTTCATTTTAGAATTGCTTTGAATTTCCACTTAAAGACGTCAGCCTCGTTGGCGTACGAAAGACGTCAAATATTTCAAATAATGCAGGGAAATAAGGGACTGATGTACTAAGTCTAGCCTATAAACCGGCTTCTTAAATGGACTCTGGAAACAATGAATCGGGCCCGAGAACACAGTGATCAAACCAAATTCCAACATACCAATATTTCGCAATTTTGTGAATTTTGAATCAAAATTACCCCCACTTTTGGGCCCGTATTCTGGGTCCCGCCTTGTCTAATTTCTACAACTGGGGGGTTCAGGTTGTGCTTGCAATATTTGTATAATCCTGGTTGGAGCTAGAGTTGCTTTTGCCTTTAATTTAACTAACCTAAACAACCGTATTTAAACTAAATTAATCGCTAATATTATTCTTAGAATTTGAGTTATGTTTTCTGTGTTATTTGAAAAGCGAGAAGGCAACTCTATTTCAAAAACAATTTAAGCCACAACAAAAATCCACTAAACATTAGCGTTTGAAGTTCCTTTCAAAATATTGGGCAATGTCCTTTTGATTTGGGTCTACAACGCAACGCAGGGTACCATTTGGAAGATGCGAATCCAATGCAAAGTCAGCCTTGTTAAATATCCCTGGTATCTAGGGGCTGAGGGCCATCCATTAGTGTGTGTGTCATACATACGGGGGGGGGGGGGGGATCTTCTTTGAGTCGTCCTACCTTGCCACCATAAGCAAACCGGATAGAGCTTACCTCCAGCTTTGATAAATCTTTAAACTTTCTTAACATATCTATTTTTGAATGAAAACTGTGTACCAACAACACACACATACCTTCCAACAACAGGCAAGCAAGGCAGGAAGCATTACTTTTGGAAGAAAGGTTGAGGTTGCGGGGCAAACAGGTCATTCACTAAAAGCATCGTTCTCTGGATGCCGCACAATCTTTCACTCTCATTGGCCAAGCAGAGTCAAAACAAAATACGTGAGATAGCACTAAAAAGTAATCGTTTGTCTCGATGCCGCACAGATTCGCGTCCTGATTGGTTATCAGAGGCTTAAAGGACCCCAGCATTTTTCCTTGGATCTCCTGCTCCTTCTATTCCCCCGCAGGGGCATCTTCAATGTGTTTTTAGCACATCAGTTGTAGTGACATGAAAATAACATAAAAACCATCGTTCGCCTGGATGCCGCACAATGTGTGTTTCTCTGATTGGCTAACTCACGTAAAAACGAAAAAAAGTCAAAGCTTTAAGGATCATCGTTCGCCTCGATTCGCACTGGAAAACTTTGCTGCACACTTGCAAATATGCGTGGGGAGGAAAATAAACAGAATTTTCTTCTCCACGGAATCTGTGGAAGTTGGCTTTCTTACCGAAGAACTGTGCGGCAGTATGGATCCACCCCTGAATCCCATCTTTACACAATTGTTCGTTTTGAAACTAAACACTTCTGTGTCAGAATGTCGATTTTTGGAGTTGAGCCTCGAGCGTTCTTAATTTTTCCGGCGATTTCAGGCCTGAAGATCTTGAATTGAAATCTAAAGTTGGAACTTAGCAAGAGTCTTTTTCGTCGTTCAGGCATGTTACTATTTTTGCTTTCTTGCTTAAATGTAGGCCTAATCCCTTATATAGAAAAATTTTCAGTTTTACTGAAAACGAAAGTTTCAACCTGAAAACTAAATTTGATTGTAACTACGAGCAATTTTACTTGATATCAGCTAGGTTCGGCTTTTTCATATAAGATCAACCTGGATTGTTCTTAACTTTGGACAGGTTTTTTACAAACTTGCTAGCTACCATTTAAAAAAAACATCTTTAAAGGGTGTTTCAGGTCAAAATATAAAAGATGCATACAATGATATAGAAAGTAATTGTTGCTTGAGGGGGCACGACTCTCGACCTTTGCAATTGTAATAAAGGGAAAAGAGCTCATTCGCCAAAAAAATAGGGATACATAAAAGGTAGCTACTACATGCCATACGAAGGGATATATGCCATACGAAGGTGCCCCGTGCCCGCTGCCCCAGGCTGCTCTTGTCAATGGCTGCATACTTTGTTTTGTTCTTACTAACGCAAACAATTTTTGAGATGCCAAAAAATGGGATCAAAATCTAAGCCAGGTCCTGGTGTTTGTTCTCATATGTATAAAACATGTATGAGAACAAAATGACAGAGACAAACAATAATTCCCCCAGCCCCCGGATTCATTCAAAGTGAGGTATCTAAATTAAAATCTATGAAAAGTGCATAAATATTGATTTTCTCACCTCCAATCATGTGTCTTGAATCCATCACAATTACCGCAAACATAGCAACGTCCACCTTCAGTTATCACTCCTAACTGAACCTCCTACAATATAACATTATATTTGTCATAAGCATTGTCAGCTATCAACTATTTTTCTTTTGCTGGTGTGAGGTCTAGCTGTTTCAAAAATATTGATATGTGTTGCGGTCGTTCTGTTCACAGGCTATGCGCGAGTTTTAGGCCTGGTTTATACTCATTATTGCCGAAGCGAATAAAATTAATAACGAGGAAAAAGTTTAAGTGTCAAATAAATGCGACTGAAAAACGCAGTATAAAACAAAACACGAATTTGTCAATAAAATTCACCAAACCTGGCCGCATTACGAGCGAATTTAATTATTCAACGCGGGCTGGTTTTATACTGCGTATGTGTGGCGCAGCGAAATAAATGGAACTGAATTTTCCGGCAAAATTTCTTGATGAATCGGATTCATTGAATCCGGAATGTTTCTTGGGGAGCAGGCGCATTGATGACCAATTTACCTTTGGCGGCAAATAAAGATGGCGCGTTTCAGAAAGATGGCTCTGTCCTCTTAGGCAACGAAGAAAAAGACCATCCAGGCATGTTTGGCGAAGAGTTTTTTCTTGACGAATTTCAGTCTGGTAGTGATGCTGATAGCTCTGACTCGTTAGATTCTCCACCAGCCAGTATTCCGCAATAATCTTCGACACGACCTTGCCTTTCCTGTTGTGAAGACCCAGTGTTTGTCAGGAGTAAAACTGTCATGAGTGCCATGTTAATCAATCTCTGCCTCCTTTGCAACATAAAGGCGATGAACTTAGTGACTTGCTTTTTCCAGTTTTCCTTCCTACGCATTAGTTTTTGGTTTCCCGCGCTTTCACGCATTTTCAAAATCTTGCTGCGAGGAGGTGCCAAATTGGAAGTTATCTGATTCTATTTTCGCGCCAAATTCATTGCCACTGCTTTCCTCCGCAGTCACAGTTGCTGATTGTAAGTGAATTCACTTCGGTGATAATACGCAGTAAATATCAAATGCAAAATGTTTGTTGCATTATGTCGTACTATAGGCGAGTTTAATGTAATTTAATTCACTTCGGTGATAATACGCATCATAAACTAGGCCTTAGGAACCGTGGTGTGTGTTTCTATTTTTTGTTTTTGCTTCACAACCCATGCATTTTTTGTGTGTTTTCGTATTTGTGTGTAATAGAAAGCACACACCACGGTTCCGACAGCCCGTGCATAGCCTGTGACAGAAAGGCAGCAATGTCCAGGCGTCAACAAAATGCAGCCCTGGCGTCCAGGACTCTCACTCAATCACACGATACGCGGTTTGAGTTGACGTCAGGAAGCCAGGTTGATAAAAATGAAGTAGACGCGTGGTCAAAATGAAATCAACAGGAAATCATGGAAAATAAAATTCTCACGAAAAATCTTTACGTCTTCCAACTCAACCAGACCCTAATTGTTTTCAAAACTTATGCACGGGATCTATGTCTGGTTTTGAATTGTTGCAGATGCAAGAAGAAATGGCTGCAGAATTTGATGAAAGCAAGAAAAGAAAAATGGGCCTACCTCCTGCCTACAAAAAAAGATCAAGGACGGAAGCCTGAGACATAAACCTGCGACGTCTCTTCAAAAGTTTACATGAAGATTACTTGATGATAAAGTCATTAATAATAATGAAACCATGCCAGCCAACACTGCACCAAAGGCCTATCGTCACAAGATGCATGTGGATGGGTATGAGCTTTGGAAAGAAGGATATAGTGAGGGCTGTTAAGGACAAAGGTCATCAGAATCGTGCATTTAGTGAGGAAAACATGAAACTTGGTGAAGTCATAGATTTTGATATGTTGAACACGATTAGATCGGTACCCCCCAACTGAAAAAGGCCCCCAAATGCTATTTTTAGACTGGGGTAATAGAGCCCAGTCCTCTCAACTAAAATATCGCATTTTAATAAATTCCGTTAGTAATAGAAACGTGAAACTTGGCGAACCTACATACTTTTAGATGGAGAATACAATAAAAGTAAGGTCTTCTCGAAAAATTGCCCCAAGTGTCATTTTTTAATTATGGTCAAATCTCAAACTCAGGCCTCTAAACCAACATTTAATTATTTAATACTACCCATCAACAATGCAAACATGAAAATTAGTCTTCTTGTATATTTTGGCACGGATAATATGATTTGGCACGAAGAATTGAGACCACAACAAGATTTATCCCCAAAGTACTACTTTTAGACAGGGGTACTGGAGCCCAGACCTCTCAACAATAATACCAAAGAAGTACAATCTAGCAAATCTACATAATTGTAGATGGAGAATACGATTAAATTGTGGCCTTGTTTAAAATCCCCCCCCCCCCCCCCCGCAAATGCTATCTTTACATAGGGTACTTGGGCCCAATCTCCTAAAATTAAATTTAGTGATATAATACCGTCTGATTACACTACAAACGTGAAAATTAATCTTGTTATGTATCTTTATACAGAGGAGTATGCGATACATTTGCGAGACAGTCTAAAAAATTCCCTCAATAGTTATTCAGTCCTCTCAACTATCATTTGCTTAAAACCACTCACTGAACACAAAAACGCAATGAATTTTCAGAAGAAAAGAAATCTAACCTACTCACAATGACTGCATGAAATAACAAAGCAGAACGTTTAGCCTTGAATTTCAGAACATTCTCCGTTACACATTCTCCGTTACATCTCTGTGCACTCTGTTTGCATTCGTACCTAGTGTTACAAATAATTCTGCACTTAACGCGCTCTTGGTAGGCTTTTGACACTTCAGGAATAGTCATCCATATAGGAAAAGCATCATCATTGGCCACCATGAGATTCTAAGCAGCGAATGAAATCCGATTTGTTGCCTTTCCTTAGCTTGCCATACTCAGATATAGCTTGTGGGTAAGAATGATTCTCGTGGGCGAAGAAGTCCTCACAGTCACTCCTTTACATTTCTGACATAAAAAGCTGACCACCAAACTTGGTTGGTTAATGGAAAAGTTTCCTCTGCAATTTTAAAATAGCGTACTGTTCAAACCATTTCTCGACTTTAAAGAAATGTGACGTTCGTCTTGTTCATTTGCATACTTTTTTCACATTCGATACTCAAGTATGTTGGTCTTCGCGGGACAAATTTCAGTGTAATTCTGCGGAAGTTCAAGTGATATGTCCATGTTCTCGATTCCAGCTTCAAGCTGCAATGATTTCTGTTCCAATTCAAGTACGGGGTTTTGGAAGATGGAGACATTTAGGAAGATAGAGTTTACAAAGCTGCTTGGTTACAGCTGGCTCTATGCTTTGGGCCCTACTGTAAGAAACAGATATACCATGCTTTGCAAAACTAGTCACCAGTCCTTTTTACGGGTCTTCGAATGCAACATTAAACCTACGTGAAATGGGAAAGATGTTTCGTTGGCCTGGATATGTCTAGTTTTATTGTAGTTCGTCTCCCTTTTCTTTTGCTTTTTCACAGCATTAAAACGAATCAGCAATGCAATTTTTATTGCTGCTTCATTATCTTGTATTACCCCCTAAAATTTTGCTGACCAAGCTGACAATTGAAGCTGGTACAGCAGCACCTTCCTTCAAAATTAGAGTAATTCTATCCGATTCATATTCAGAGAACATTTGATTTCTTATCATATTTGCTGCTCTAGCTAAACATTTCTCGTCATCTTCACCACCTAATGAACATGCTTCAAAAATTGCAGATCCAACTTCTTTTTTCAAGGATATCTCCAGTTCCGTCCACGCATTAATATGGAATATACTTCAAAATCTCCTCTTTGAGGCGAGTGCTATGGATCCTCTCGATACTGCATTGAGATGCGCAATACTTTGTCAACCACTTGCGCAAAAGATCTTTTCAATTCGTCAATTTAAAAACTGTCACAACTGGCACAAGCTCATTCGCTTCAAAGCAATCCCGTAAATAGCCAATTAGTTCATCGTCTTGCCTTTTTAGCGCGCATTTTGTTGGTAAGAGACGTTAAACAACATATATGGTAACATGTTTCGTTAGCCACTAAATCACTTTCACTCAGGTTCGCTAATAATTATTCATCCAATAGCGGTTTTGTAGCATTTCGAACTTGCTTATCTACGGGTGTTGCTTATATGGCCAAATCGTAGTTTAGGGGTTATTTCATGCAGTCATTAGATTTTTATTAGATTAGATTAGATTAGATTTTGTTAGATTTTTTCTTTTGAAAGGAGTTATTTCGAAAATTCATTTCATTTTCGTGTTCAGTGAGTGGTTTTCAGTAAATGAAATAGAGAGGACTGGGTCCGAGTACCCATTTTATTTTTTAGACAGTCTAGCGACAGTATTTCATACTCTGTATAAAGATATATAAAAAGATTAATTTTTACGTTTGTAGTGTTATCAGATGGTACTATATCATTAAATTTTATTTTAGGGGAATGATTTTTAAAAGGTCTGGGCTCGAGTACCCCAGTCTAAAAATAATACTTTGGGGTAAAATTTTGTTGGGGTAAAATTTTATCGTACTCTCCGTGTCAAAATATACAAGAAGACTAATTTTCATGTTTGTATTGTTGATGGGTGGTATTAAATCAAATGTTCGTTTAAAGGCCTGGGTTTGAGTACCCTAGTCGATAAATGACATTTGGGGGCATTTTCGATGAGACCTTGATTTTATTGTATTTTCCATCTAAAAATATGGAAATTTTCCAAGTTTCACGTTTCTATTGCTAACGGATGGTTTAAAAGACGGTATTTTAGTTGAAAGGACTGGGATCTATTACCCCAGTCTAAAAATAGCATTTGGGGGAATTTTTCAGCTGGGGTCCCGATCTAATCGTGTTCAGCATATTAAAATCTATAACGTCACCAAGTTTCATGCTTTCCTCAACAAATGCACGATTTCAACACTAAGAGCTCTCACTATTGATAAAGCAGTGGTAGAAAATGTGTTCACAGATGGATGGAGAACAAAGCGATTTAGCAAAGAGACGATTCCAGAACAGTGAAATGGATGGAGAAGAAAGGGATTAGCTTGGGGAACAATGGCATTTAAATCAAAAGGCGTCGAGAACAATGGCGCCTAAAGCAAATGACGTCGAGTTTTATCGATGCAAAAAATGCAAAGTTGCAAATCGAGTTCGTGATGCATGGACAAATGTGAAGTCGGGAGCGAGGAAGAGAATTGAAAAGTACCTAAAGGGACGTGAGGAGCTGCTAACTGCATGGAAGCGGTGCGCGACGCCTATTGTTTCGCTGGCAAAACACACGGATTCCTAACTCCCGTAGATAAAGAAATGGAAGAAGAAGCAAGGCTTCAAAAGGCTTCGAAAAATTGCCGGCCTCAAGGAAAGGGTGGTACACAAAAAAATTCGATTCTCGGGGAAGAGTTGGCGGACAGTTCTTCGTACCGTAAATTTGGGGCTCCTTCAGACCGTGATCAGCGGATCGTAGCTCATTTGCATATTAGGCATCTTAGTATATAAGATTCTTGCGACATTCGAAAATACCACAACAACGATTACAATAACAAAAATAACAACACACAAACAATTTGATACGACCATAAACGAATGTGTTGATTCTGACACCCTTTGACATTAGCAAATATCAACTGGGCCTCAATGTGTCACATTTCAATGAAATAACTTCACAGAAAGATGAGCGGAAATTTACCTTTTGGAAGCAACTAAATGAAGTCAAAATAAATGAAAAGGACACCCGTTGTCGTAATATTTGTAAACTACTAAAAGAGCTTCAGTGTAATAAGTAAGAGTAACACGCTCCTCCGCAGCATGTTTTCAGTTGGAAAAACTAAAAAGACCCTGCGGAGGAACATGGTAAGAATAGAGAAGGGATAGGGCACATGTAAACATACAACGCAACTATAATTACTGCTTCTTAACTGTGATATATTATGATTTAAGTTGCCATTTATTATTTGTGGTATTACATAAATATCACCACGTCAAAGAATATATAAATTAAAAATCAGTTCTTTATATTTTATTGATTTCTTACTAATTACTCCATATAAATGTCTTCCGTTGGAGCTCTGTAATCAAGGTATTGCGTGTAGAACTTCTTAAAGCAGTCTCTGTAATAAAAAAAAGACAACGTCAATTCTCATATTGACAACATATTTCAAGGTAGGTTCGTCAGGGAAAATCTATGAATTAAATTTTTGTAACTTATAAATCTACGAAGACATTTAGGCATGAACTAAAAAATCAAAATGATGCTGACGCCAAGAAACACTTCCCAGATTTCATAGTGCTCATTGGGCAAGCCAGTAGAGCAGGAAGAGCAGATTTTGTATAAAAAGATTCAGGTGTTACACACAACAGTGAGATATACGATTGGAAATGAGATTATCATAACTCCGAGAGAAATAGCAAAACTGTGTGGCTTTGTTTATTGGGATTTGATTTGCTTGGCTGCGTTAAAATGCGTACTTTGGAAGTACTTACTGGTGACGAAAATGCGACCCAAAATATATCAAAGCAAGGCTAGGTTTCTGCAGGACAAAGATTTACAGTCCAAGTACAAAAGTTAGATTATATAACAGCAATGAAGAATTCTTTCTACTGTATCGCTCAGAGAAAATTGATGCCTTGTACAACGGATGCCTTCGAAAAATCTACTGTATCTTCTGGCCAAAAAAGATATCCCATGGAGATCTCTACAAACTAACGAAATGCTAAAGTGCGGTGCTTGAGGTCGAACGCCGACGAATCCAATGGCTTGGGCACGTACTTTGGATAGACATAGATCATATCACGAAAGTAGCCCTCAAATGAACTCCACCAGGTGAAAAGGGATTGCCTAAAATAACGTGCCGAAGAACTGTGATGACAGAGTTGACGGAGATAAATATGACATGGGCGAAGCACAATTTATTGAGAAAGAGAGGTCCAGGTGGAAAGAGATCGTCGCGGCCTCATGAGGGATAACAATGAATAAGTATTTAAGTTAAAAGGCGTAACATGTATTCTTTAGAGTGATAAATTACACTGTTATGCAATGAACCGAATCTTTGTTTTTCGAACGTTGCTCTCGCTAGCAAGTGATGATCATTTATTGTTCGAAATCAGTCTTCGATGCCATTTTTGGTGGTATTGTTTTTGCCATTTTATGATCTGTACTGGGGCTAAAATTCCGGAAATCGAGTTTAGATCACGTGAAAGAAACAATATAAAAATTCAAGTTCACGTCAATCAAAAAAACAGAAATAATGACAAACACGAAGGTCATTTCAATCAAAGAAACAATCATGTGGCCTGTCGTCTACGCGAGAGTCGAATGACCAAAACAGTAAGAAAAGTTCAGTAATAAACTGGAACAGGTCTTAAAAAGGTCGAATTATTGCCAGTATTTAATAGTTATAGGTCATAACACAGCTTTGTAACAGCACAATACCCACACAAAATAGCAGGGTGATAGCTTTCACGGTTTTTGGTATTTTATTGTTGGCGCCAGAACACTTTCGCAGCTTTCAAGAAAGGTGCGGTTAACATTTGGGCGTTTCCCTCTATTGTTCTGCGAATAAATCAAAAATTCTTATGGAAAGTGGTTTATATGATAACAACCTAATAAGAACCGTTTTTTCATCTCAATACCATTCTTAGATTGTGAGAATTTAATATTTAAAGTTTGCTCATATTTGTTGTATTTTTACCTA
>JAYJMH010057160.1:0-12718 GCA_036873815.1 Phacellophora camtschatica | reverse complement strand
CCCTGAGCCAAAAGCAAAAATGAATTAATTGAAATTTTGTAACCTCGTTTTCGTTTTACATTATTTCACCATGTTTACTTTTATATATTCTAATTGCATCATTTTGCAAATTTGTTGCACACATCTATTCCAGCCTATGGTGTAAACCAGGCCCGGTGCTGTGTCATCAGGAGTCTCCCAAAAATTCTAGATGAGCACTGTTGACTGCTCTCCTAGAAAATCCAATTGCTCTCCTGAAAGTGCCTTCTCAAATTGCACAAATTTCACAAAAACAAATTGCTTTTTCAATGTTTTTAATAAATCCTTCGTAAGAATAACCCCCTTGAATGATAACCAATGGGAGGTTCAGTACTAAAGATCTTGTGGCTAGGCCTGAAGTGAACACTAGTTTGGGATTTCAAAAGACATGTCAACAACAATAAAAATAATTGCTATTTGAACATATTCGAACATTAACTTTGTTCCTTTGTCGCCATAAAAACAATCAGGAATCTAAAGAAACAAAGCCGAAATTTGGAACAATGTAATTGCAACTGTGTTCTGGGCAGGCAAGCTATCCCTAACAGAGCGTTCACATGGAATACCTCGATGTATTGTCATCATGTTGTTGTTATTCTTCTGTTAGATCACTGACAATGTGTACCACAGTATATTTTAATGTGTTTAAATTTTGGTGTTAAAGGGAACTTGACTAGAAATCTGTTCGTTCATTTCGATAAAGGTTTGCTCCTGATCGTAGCAACGCTGGCACTTTAGAAGTTTGTATGAAGCTTGAACTATATTGAACAGATTTCATCTAAATGCTAGTCAAATAATTTTAGTGGAATATCAAAAGGGTTAAAGATTTTATGTCATAGTTATTATAAAAATGTGTTTCATTTTACAGCCTACTGCTATTGCCAGTCCGCCAGAATTGCAACAGTACGTTCGGTAAGCCATGTTTACTTCTAAAAGTTTTTGGACGATATTAACATGTGCCTTATGGAACATGTTATTATTTCTTTGTTTTCCGTTGCTCCTCCGCATTTTTGATTATGGTCACCTTGAAGGCAGTTAAATTTCCACATGTTGGACACAACTAATTTATGAAAGACGTTTTTCTTGATACTTTTTCATTTCTTAATTAGTTACACTTGATTAATTTGCTGTTACATTTAGATTTAGTTTTTGACCATGTACTTAATTGTATTAACCCTATCTGGACCGACATTTTTTAAGACAACTAAAGAAGCGTCTTTCAGATGCTTACAAAACTTTTTGACTTTTCCTAAATATTATCTAGGGATGTTGCAATGTGTTTGTTTACATGTTTACATGTAAACAGTTGTCACGGCAACGGGTTTTTGAGAGAGTACTCTTGTAAATTTATATGTTGCTTTGCAGAGATCTTATAAAGGGTGCTTTCGGTTTGAGAATTGGTCAGCATATTATTGGAGCACAGGGGCACATTGTGACAAAATTTAATTTGAATTTATTTTTTTATTTTGATGACGTCATAATTCCTTCCATTTTCTGCCATGTGAAGCATTGTTATGAGTTTTTCTTATGGTTTTACTGTAAAATGTAGCTTACTACATCATGACACATGATAATTTTGCAAAAAAAATTTATTTCCAACGTTTTAAAAACAATTTTTCACTGCGCATGCGCAAAAAACTTTCAAAAAATTCATATACATTCTAAACTACCTGCTATTTAAGAGAAAATGGCCTTAGTGTCCTTCTAATTGCAATCTAGAACAAAAATTCCATATTGCAAATAAAAAACCTTACCCTTATTTGAGTTGTAAAATTTCCTTAAATAATGTTTTTGAGCCCTAATTACTCTGAAAATTTGTCTATTGTTCGCATTTGATATATAGATCATGTTGTCTTAATTGCAAATCAGTAGCTGTTACCAGTTTCGATTTATGAGGGGGGTGCTAATTTAGCCCCCCCCCCCCTCCGGTCTGACGTTGCTAAACAGAGCCCGGTCCAGATAGGGTTAAAGCATTATTAGGAGAATATCACCTACTTCTCGAACAGTCATTTACATACCTTTTTTTTTTGTTTGAACTTGGCACATGCCAACACCCCTTTAATTCGAAACCATAATATATACAATACAAAGAAATAAAGCAATTAGTTTTATGTATTCTCACAATGTTTTTACTTATGTTTTAGAGCATTGTTCATAGGCTCTTTTTAATAACAATTCAAGTATAATATGAGTAATTTAATTATAATATAAGTATAAGTATATTCAACTAAACGAGTATATAAGTATAGGGGTAAGCGATTAAATTATTTAAACAGTTCTTGCCAAATAATTGGTTGATTATAGACTAAAGTTAAATAGCTAAAGTATAACTATGTGATATCAGTGTTCATGATTTACCAAAGGGTTTTAGTTGGATGTTTGGAATGTTAGTCCTTTTGAATGAGTCATTGTAAAAGTGAGCAAAAATTATTTGCTCGATTTTTGCGTTGAAAAAGTGTTTCCTACAGGATGAATCGGCTTTACTTTCAGTCGTTATAAATAACTTTTGACGGAAATCATCTGCTTTGACGATTTTATAGCAACAACGCTAAGTATCAGCGGTCTAAAAGAGATTTCGTGTTACATGTAATTCCGGAAATCGGTATTGAAGATTGTTTGTTTTCTATCGTGAATAATAATATCATGTTAATCAGGGGTAAAGTTGTTAGATTTTTAAAGTAAGTTTTCCATTAGAGACTTGGGCAAGAGCCAAATTCCTGCACCATGTCATATTGAAATAGTATCTTTTTCTATTGAGTTTTTTAAAAGATTAAAATGAAACTTAATCTTGTTTCTTAGTTCAGGTTTGAAATTCTGGAAAAAACTCGGAGACTCCTTCACTGAAGTTATTAATGAGTGTTTCAACAACAAAACTCTTACTTCTTCTCAAAAACTTGGAATGATATCTTGTCTTAAAAAAAAATGACCGTTCAGATCTTCAGGATTGAAGACCAATCAGATTACTTAATGCCGACTACAAAATTATTGCGAAAGCCCTCGCAAATAGAATGGCAATGTGCTTAGAACACATTGTAGCGGAAGATCAGACATGCGCCGTTCCAGGCCGCACTATTATGTCAACTTGCCATACAATACATGATTTAATACAAATAAGCGAAAAGGAAAACCTTCCTATAGCTCTCATGAGTATAGATCAAATGAAAGCATTCGACCGTGTGAACTGGAATTTTTTATTCAAAACTTTAAAGAAATTCAATTTCGGGGAATTTTTCATCAAATGGATTAAGTGATTTAATACAAATAAGCGAAGAGGAAAACCTTCCTTTAGCTCTCATAAGTATAGATCAAATTAAAGCATTCGTGTTAACTTGAATTTTTTATTCAAAACTTTAAAGAAATTCAATTTTGGGAAAACTTTCATCAAATGGATTAAGTGATTTAATACAAATAAGCGAAGAGGAAAACGTTCCTATAGCTCTCATAGGTATAGATCAAATTAAAGCATTCGTGGTAACTTGAATTTTTTATTCAAAACTTTAAAGAAATTTAATTTCGGGGAAACTTTCATCAAATGGATTAAGTGGTTTAATACAAATAAGCGAAGAGGAAAACCTTCCTATAGCTCTCATAGGTATAGATCAAATTAAAGCATTCGACCGTGTCAACTTGAATTATTTATTTAAAATTTTAAAGAAATTCAGTTTTCAGGGAAACTTTCATCAAATGGATTAAGCTATTGTACACTGATATAGCAAGTTCATGCAAAGTCAACAGGTTTATCTCCCAAAGTTTCAAGCTGGAAGGGGGAGTCAGACAAGGGTGCCCCCGGAACGGGGAGTCAGACAAAGGTGCCCCCTGTCCGCTCTTTTGTATGTTTTAATCGCCAAAGTTTTTGCTATTAATCTATATCTGGTCTAACAGTCGATAACGTAGAATTTAAAATACAACATTATGCAGATGATACTACAATGTTTCTAAAAAGTAATTTATCTATATAAAACTGTTTCAAATATATCACAAACTCTGAAAAAGCTGCAGGGGCAAAAATAAATATTCAGAAAAGCAACGGCATGTGGCTTGGCTGTTTTAAAGGACGCACCGACAAATCGTTTTGTTTTGATTGGAACAACAAATCACTTAAAATTCTTGGCCTAAATTTCGGACCCGAAGCCACAACAAGAATGAACTGGCAATATATAATTTTAAAATTTCAGAAAGTCCTAAATCTCTGGAAATTTCGAAACCTTTCATTTTGCGGAAAATCAACAGTTGTCAATCTGTTAGCTAGTTCTGTCCTCTGTTACACAGCAACAATCTTCCCTCCTCCTGAATGGGTTCTCAAAATCTTAAATGAACATTTATGGAACTTTGCTACCGTACAAGAAAGACGGCTTAAATTTTGTTGACATTGGAAAAAAGTGTCAAAGTTTAAGACTGGCATGGATTGCTAAGCTTTTCATTGAAAAGATTTCCGGAAAATGGAGAACTACCTTCAAGCACTGTCTGGGTAAAATTAAAAATCTAAAAACTTGAACCAATGTTCTAAAATGCTTTTTAACAACATATGATATCAACAAACTCCCTGCATTTTATAAGCAAACAATGCGCAGCTTTGATCTTTTAACTAAAAACCAACGGTCCCTAATTGATACCGAAAATGAAATTTTCAATGAACCTTTGTTCCAAAATATATACACATGTGGTGATAAAATTCTTTATAATCAAACATGGGTAGATTCAGGAGTTACTCTTGTACGTGACATCACCTACGAAGTTGCTCCGGGCTCTCTACCCATGATTTCTGTAAAGGAATTAATCGGTAAAAATTTTAAGGAAAAATAATATAACACAATATCTCTTCTCTCCCACCCGAATGGCATAAAATTGTTAATAGTCAATCCGCACCTAAATCAAGAAGATCTCCCAATTTCAAACTTCCGACACAAAACGGTAAACCATCAATAATATTTAGCAAAATTTTTACAAAAGCCTTGTATGATACATTTGTGGAATTCGATTTTGATCACAGCAACCAAAAATTTCGAATTTTTTAGGACAGTTGGTTCGGTCATCTTAACTGGGAACACGTGTTCAAAAACCTCTTCTCAAGAAACGACGATAGAAAGTCAAATGACCTACAATGGAAAGTAATAAGACTCGCCATTCCAAGTGCTGATAGACTCTTTCATAGAAAAATTATCCAAAGGCAATTGTGCCCCCGATGTAATAAATTCGAGGAAACTACCCTCCATTTGTTCCTTGGTGGCCCTGTGGTTTTGAGAGTATGGAAATTAGCCTCTCGGATTATCTTGAAAATTGATCCTGATTTAGACATTAAAAGTCTGGAGTATCTTCTTGTCATCGGACTCACTCTCCACAAAAATCTGTAATCTCCCCAGTCCTAAATACTATTCGTGACTCAGCTCTACTTGCAGTTTGGACCTCCAGAAACAAACAAACTTTCGATAAAGAAACCATTGATCCAAAAATTTTATTCAAATCTGAACTATTTTTACAAGAAAATGTTTATTGTAATGAGATCGTTTCTATTTGTGCTTAGGGGGAGCTCATAGTCGGTGACCAAAGTGGTGCAATACACATGTGGGATTTACGTACAGATCATAACGAACATTTGGTATGTTGGTTTGTTTATTTATCTTTTGTTGATGACTTTAAAGATTCAGTTAGATTTATCATTTACTTCTTAAGGTTTATGGACATCTTTTCTTTACAAGTATGATTTTGGAGAAGTGTTGTTCAACATTGCCACATTTAAGTGGAAATCTTGTTTAACATTCAAGTTTTTTATACAAAAATGTGTCTTTGTAGTTCTGATGTGGACTGCTTTTTTACAGATTTTCAAGTCGATGCTCTTAAGAATAGAAACAATATAATTAGTATGAATTACGGAAAATAGTCAACTTTTTAAATTGTGAATGTGTTGGCTTAACATTTTGGGAAATTATGTATATTTCGGCATTAGAAAAGGCATAAGCAAGGCATAAGGTGTATTAGAGAAAATCCAAGGCAATGCATTAAAATGTATTTTGAAGAGTTTAATGCTAATTTATTTATGAAAATTTTGGAAGTTCGTTGATTCAATTAAAAGCTATATTTTTTTAATGAATTTTAGGCCCTGCTAACACTTTTCCGTTTTCTTTTATTATTCGCTTTTGTATCAGTGTGTTTTCAAAAAACGTTCCCTTTGACACTGCACCGTTTTAAAATGAAACACTGAAAGGTAACAATGATAAATACTTTCTCTAAGATTATGAACTTATTGAAGAGCAGTTAACATAGCAAAAAAGCTTTGAAGACAGCTCACGGCAATCAAAATATATAATGCTGTTGCAGTCGTTTTGAAGCGTTGTTTGTGTTTGCACTGCATTTTTCGCTTTTGAAAGGCCTCCTTTTCAAAGCGTTTTTGGAAAGTTTCTATTTTCCTAGCGCAGTAGTGTGAACGCAAGGAGGAAAAATAAATATATGCTTTTCTATTAATTCTTTTCGTGAAAACCATGCAGTGTAAGCGTGTTGCTTAATAGTTTTAACATATTTTTTCATTGTACTTTATATTCGTTTTTAGATTCCTGAGCCGGATGCTGCAATTCAATCTATTAGTATTGACAGAGAAGCAAGGTTTATGGCGGCCGTTAATAACAAGGTATTTTTTAAGTTATAACCTCCCGAATGCACCTTATAGCGAAATGAAAATTGCCACATATTTTACAATTGATTATTTAGGAAAATGGATCACTTATAGTGGGTTCAAGGATTCATTCAAAAGACAACAATAATTTTTCAGAAATTGTGCTTATTTTAAGAATCCACAGGCTTGGGCCTGAGTTCTGACAATACCTTCGTTTGAGAGAGTTTGGTCGAAATATATCTGGCTTACTTTATACCCTAGTTTTATGGGACTTTATGATTTGGACATGATTTGGACATTACACATGCTTTTCAGACATATGACATAGTTTTATGCAGAAAGAAACCTTATTTTTATAGGGCGATTGCTATGTTTGGAGTTTATCTGGCGGTGCAGACGAAAATCCTACAGTATTCCATCCCAAGGATAAAGTTCCATCACACAAAAGATATGGTTTGAAATGTCTTTTTAGTCCTGATTCAACGTAAGTGTTGAAATTTATCTTTGAAATTTACGTAAATGTTAAAATTTCTGAAATAACTACTAGGCCATTTACATGAGACCCGGCGTTAAACTTGTGGCGCATCGAAATCTCATGTTAACGCCTTATTTTCATATCAAGGTGGATTGTGGAACATTTAAGACGTTTGGTTTGGTTGATGGAAACAGTAAATTTGCATGTCTGTTTCATATAAGCTTGAGTTATTTTACCCAAATTCTCGTATTTAAAAACTTGTTTAAAAATATTTTTACTTTCTGAAAATATGACGTTATAGAATGTTTATCAATAATAAACTTCTGGAAATAAAAATTTTGTTGAAAATTTTGTAATATTATTTATTGCTTTTTGCGGTTTGTATTCTTAAATTTATTACTATTTGACGACAATAACCTTAAATATTTTGCGTGGAGAGACATTTTCGATCATTTTTATTATGCACTTAATTGTGAAATAATCAAACTTGCTAGGTTCTTTGAAATAATGAATCTAATTACATCAATTAACTACATTTATTGATATATTTATTTATTTGCTGACTGCATAGGCTGCTGGCTACTTGTTCTGCTGATGCAACTTTGAAAGTATGGCGAACGACAGATTTTTCGTTACTAACAACGTTATCTGATCCATCACAGAGATGGGTGTGGGATTGTGCTTTTTCAGAGGATTCGCATTACATAATTACAGGTAATTTGAAACTGAATGGCATTATTTCATAGGTTACTAACCAGTTAATAGATCACAAAGACTGCAACAGACAGATCGGGTTTGGTTTCTCGCAAATACGTTTTGAAATTTACATTATCCCAGCATAGCATAAAGTGTCGATTGATTTGCTTTGATTTGATTTGTTTGTTTGAAATTGAAATTTGAATTTGGAACTCCGGGCATATAAAAAGGTTTTTAATTTGCAAACTGGAATATAAATTATAATAATGTAATTTTTTCAGCTGTTTTTCTTTCCTTTTGTTTTTAAGCATTTGCCATCTTTATCCAATTCGATCCAATTTTTAACCATACACTAGCTTGGGCTTTGCAGGGCCTGTTTGCGTTAGATGGGCTGACTCACTTGAGTGAGATTTCGAAGTTAGCTGGGACATTGTTCGTTTATTTGTTGGAAACATTTTGAACCGGTTATACACTGATGTAATAAATGTAACAAAAGCATCTCATACCTTCTTGGTACCAAACTTGGACCTAGATTTTGACGGTAAAAGATGCATATGCAGATATGTGATTTTCTATTTGTAAAACTGCATTTTAAAATAAAAATCGCTGACAAAAGCGAGGTGTATTTACAAGCTGTGCTCGTTTGATCTGTTAAAATTTTGTCAGTTGGTTCGTTTGTTCGATTTTATTTTGAATTCCTCAGACCATACAGGATTATTATTATTGTTGACAGTGTGGTTGCTTTTTTAGGAGCGTCATACATTTTTTCAGAAAACATCTCCCCAAAAAAAGAATTTTTTCATATCTATATTAAGAAACCAACCTACTTCTTCTTGTACTTGTAGCGAGCCATTGCTCTCAAACGGGAAAATTGATCTGGGAAATTTTCAATTATTACATGGGTCTTTCTTATAAACTATTAATTGTTGTATATCTTCCTGTATTAATGTTCCAATAGAAGCGCGTTTCGTCGGTAATTTAAAACGCAAACATGAATCAGGAGATAGTGCTTTGATCAAATTTTTTTATTCATTTTGAAGATTTTTTATTCATTTTGAAACTTTGTTTGTGTAATCTTTGAAATTAGATTATTAAATAATTAAAAGTATAATCAAGTTAAAAAAAAAAAAAAAATATTTGATCATTCATTGCGTTCAAAACAAATGCCGCTTTTTGGGTACTACTGTATCTTCATTTAGTTCTCTCATATATATTTTTTTCTTTACTTGGGAAAGTTTGTTTGGTTGAGATATGGTATCGTTTATACAGTTGCAATATCCAAAAAGGATAAACTTTTGCTTTTAGACAGGGTTTACACTTGTAAGATATGTGGTGGGATAAAATGTAAATAATTGTCACCAAATGTCTAATTTATATATTTTATTGAGATATAACCTTTGGAATTGCTCAGTTTGATATTTTGGACGTTGATTTGCCAGTACACGACATGCTATTTGTGATTATTTATTTATGAGCAACTGCTTGATAAACAACTGTTCTAATGTTCGTCTAAATATAAGGTAGCCTTACTACTGAGATAAGATAGAAGTACGCAAGTAAGCATTTTTTAATAAATTGCAATTGGAACAAGCTCTTCTGCTTTCATATTAGGGCACTGTGGCCGTGAATGGGATTGTTGAGCCCCAGTATCGTTTTTAATTATACTGTTTAAAATTACCCAGTACTATTTTAAATTATTATTTTAAGTCCAGTATTTAACATCTAAGCAACCATTTAGGCAAATTGAGTTCTAAATTTTGGCTGAAAATTATTCAACTTCAGTACTACTTGAAGTCCTAAGTTGCTTATGAAAAAATAATCGAGTACTCATATTTCCCCCCAGCATACCCATCTTGCCCCTGTATTTTAACTTTTTAAGAATTAAAATTTGTTCCAATGTTTTATGGAATATATTCGCTTTTTTAACAGCGTCTTCAGATGGAATTGGACGATTGTGGAACACTGATAAGAGTGAAGTTATTAGAGAATACACTGGACACCAAAAAGCCATCGTATGTTTGGCTTTCAGAGATGCCAAACCTTCTTAATTTGTTATATAATTTTGTTGTTGATAATAATGGAAATTAAGAATAATTCGCAGGGGTGCAACTAGTGGGAGGTCCTGGAGGCCCGGGCCCATGTCTTTTCCAAAATAAAGGCTTATGTCTCAATTTAACAATTTGTTTTGATTTTGAAGATTGTGACCGATTATGCAGCAACTAATGGTCATGCTTGGAATCTTAACAAACTACGGAGGGGACCATACCTTTCACTTATAATGGAACCTTTGCTCTTTCAAAATCCTAGTTGCGCACCTGTTACGTATCGATAGTGTAGAGTTGGCAAGGAATATTCAGCGCCGTTTGAAGCTGCTGCAGGTTGGGGGGGGGGGGTGGGGGGCTATTGTTTTCAAATACTGGATAACAAAGATCGTGAAAAATCATTGAGAGCCTGGGAACGCCGAAGCTGATTCCTATCAAGCCTTATTGCAACTGCTCCTGACGGCTCTTGTATTTACAAAGAAATTTTCCAATACAAGAAACTTGAATTTCCCGTTTTATATTGGCTGGGAATTTTGCTGGAAAGCTGTTTCCATAAACACTCGAAAACGGTTTAAAATTTAGCCAAGTTTTGTTGTGTTTTAGCATGGTGATTTAAGCAGAACAGATAATTTTCTCATTTATGTTTATTTATCGATGCCTTTTTAACTGCTTAATTTTACTGTGTGCTGGATTTTTCGTCAATTTTCCGCAAGGTGTTCCGTTCCCACTTTTATTAATGTTCCTTCATAGTGTTGTAAAGGCGGTAACTTTTAAACTGTTTTCTCTGGGAGGGTCAATTGGCCCATTACTAACTAAGCAAAGTAAAGTGATGTATTTTTGGGGATTACTTACAAAAATAGTTTTTGCATGCTTTCAAAGGTGTTGGTGTAAGTGCCATGAATTAAGAATCTTCGAGCACTAGAACTGAATCTGGGCCGTCGTTTTCTTTTTACAACAACAAAAGAGTGTCCTAACACGTTTGATATATTGTTCTGATAAAGATTTTAGCTTGCTAGTTTTAGTATTATACAATTAAAAGTAATCAATAATAAACTTACAATTTGCTTGCATAGGGCCGGTCATTAATTTTCGCCGGGTAGGGGGTGGATGATATTTTTCAAATTTTAGGCATAAATTTCGTCCCCCGTTGCAAAGTGTAAAATTTTTATTTCCCTCCTAAAGATAGAGAAAATACTGTAGCCCAAATGAATAGAGTGCTGGAAAGCAACGGAGCTGGCCGCTTCTGATAAATTATTGAATTTCATAATTGATGCCAAAGAGATTGCTGTAAAAATTTAGGTTCTCCAAGATACCCTCAGATGCATCAATTCAAAATCAGAGGAGAGAAGAAAACTCAAGAAAAGAAGGACAATAAGAATAATGAAACGAGGCTTGCAATTGCAAGGTTGGATACAGTGAGTTTGGTGCCCAAGTTAAAGATTGAATAAAAGCATAGTCAATATAAATTCTATTGACTATGCCATAAAAGGAACAAGGAACTGGTCAGTTTCCTCTTGGGTTTGAAAAAATTGAGGATGAGCAATAGGAAATAAATTACAAATAGAAGGCTTTGGAGGCTTTATCTCATCACAACTAAAACAAAGTTTCATTCGAAGCATTTGATGAGTTTTTTCTAGAGGCTAGAGTATAGGTTGGTAATGCCAAGAATTCCTGCAAGTGAAAACAGATGACACGTAAATCAAGTAAAATAAACCCGATAAGAAAGCCTAGATTCTGCTCGATGTCATATTTTGCTAATTCAAGGCCCGTTAAGTTAATTTTATTTCATCTTAACTTTTTCATCCTTTGTAGCTACTCAGTTTAATGAGAAGCTGCCTTACAGGGGGCCCATGGTAAAATATTACAATACTCTTGCTACACTATTAAAATTTTATGCTTACAAGATTCGACAATTATATGTAATACAATTATGAAAAATACCAAATGAAGTCTAATATAAAATAGAAAAAAAAAACGCTAACCAGTTATTCATCTCGAGGTCCTAAACAATATGTTTTGAAAGCTTTGTATTGTAGGTGCTTCTTTTTTTTTTTTTCAAGCTGTTCAATGTTTTGCACCTCGGTAAGAGAACGACTTCTGCTGCTCGTTGTTCTGAGAAAAACTCTTAGGTCTGTGTTACTATTTCTAAGCTGTCTTTCATTTAGGTCATCTGGACGTGAAAATATTTGACATAAATAGTTTGGAGCGACATTTTTCAGGCCCCGAGCAGGCTCTGGCTCATTTTGGATCTTTGTTATAGGTTTAATCGAGAACCCACACAAAGATTGCGTTAGTTTATAAAATATTAAATGACAATTTGTTGCATACAACCATTTCTAAATGTGTTGTTAATTTCCATTACAGATTTAGAAGCATAATCGATGTATAACGAAGGTGCTTTTGTCAGTATCCGTTTCGTGTTGTGCTCTGTCCTGTTCGCACCGTAGTGTAAGCAACGTCGTTTACATTGATGTGTCTTTATGTATATGTGTGACCGACACTTCCCGTTATGTTAAGATTATAGTATGTGCATGTTTCCATGATTGAAGTTAGTTCGTAGATTGGTAATTGAAAGCAAAACGTTATAAGACTATTCTATTGTATATTTCTACGACAGGCCTAGGTTTGGCAAAACAGTTTTACCGATAGCATTTAACCTTTAAGAGGACCCAAGAACACGTACACGATACTAGTATCATCAGCATACATTGTTACTTTCCCTTTTTGACTCACGGCGCATGCGCAGTGCAGTCTATACTATAGCCCGACAGAACAATAGTTCGATTGTCCGCACGAAAAAATTAAGTTCCATGAGGTAGTGCAAATTTTGAAATGTCACAAAAACTGCATACAAAGTCCTCATAAAAAGTTGCGCGCAAA
>JAYJMH010057149.1:0-12718 GCA_036873815.1 Phacellophora camtschatica | reverse complement strand
GGTACCAGGTTCCACCATTTCTGCAAAATATTGTACCAGGTAGCACCCCTCTGGTACCATGGTACCAATACCCTGTCACCCCCCTCATACAAGGTAAAAGCAAAAAGCAAAAACAAAAACATATAAACTAAAGCTCCTCCACAGCAGTTTTGGGCCACCGGGTGTGCTTCTTGTTAAATTAATATGTTTGGTTTCCAAAACAAAACAAGCCACATTAGATAATCTGATGTTTTCAACGTGTGATTCTGACAGCTGAAAGGCTGGTAGATTTTCTTAAACAATTGGTTATTAACTTAAAGAACGCCGGGAGTTGTTATTGCGTATATTAAAAATAGAAAAATAGTTTTTACTCTATGACTTGAAAAAAGGCCCCAATTGACCTAAACAACATGGCTCCCAATCTTTTCATTCAGATTTACCCATTAATGGAAGCATTCCTGCAGTGCGTATAGAAAAACATTTATAATACACTCAGTTTGTTGACTTTACAGAGTAAACATCTTAAACATAACAGAACAGCCACTTACCCTCGATATTCAAGTCTGTCTCACAAGAAGAGCTGGCCTTCAAATTTGAAAAATATTGTTTACCAGTGGAATTTTTTGCGGTTAAAATTGTTGATTTATTTGTTTTGAAAACATCGTGGTTCGAATAAGATGAGCCCTAAAAATATGAATTTCTAATGAATATAGAGTAATAGAAGAAAGATTTTCCGAAGTGAAATTACCAGCGGAAAAAGCTGTTAGAACTTGCTTTTTGAAAAGAGAAACATTTTTAGAATTGGGCCAGAAAATAAAAATATGTTTGTACATACTTTATAGCTTAGTACATGCTCATATATTCAATCTTCCATGCTGCTGGTATATCGGGCAGATCGCAGGCGAAATGTTTCCATTTTGGGGCTCTATATTTGGTTGCTGATGGCACCTACGGGGAATTGCCGTAATTGGCGATGAAATTTGGACTTACCCAGCTTTCTCCCGTCAATTACAACAAAATTACCGCATATCAAACTCCAGTTCGGAGGTCTCGGAGAAGATGTTTCTATTTAGAAAACTGCAGTCATGGCTGCGGTACAGGGAGACGAGGAAGATGGTTGTGGCATGCAACCTCAGGACAGTTAGGCCAGTTATGGCTACATGGAAACTAGGCTCATATATATTATATTTTGCTTATTAGCACTAGATATAGCTAACTATAAACAATCGCAAAGATTGATTATTTTTAATGAACAGGAAATAATAATATTTGGAAGTTGGATATGGGATCTGACGAAGATTATGTTATGGGCAAAAATTAACAGAAATAATTAACAGAAAACTTGCTATGTTCTGTTCTTTCGTGGTAAATGCTTCCATTCTGAGTTTATCTTCTTTTTCTTCTATTCTCCTCGGCTACGGCTAGCGTTATTAACTGGCGATTATTCCTGGTAGCATTCAATTGTGACGTTTTATTGATTAGTAACGCTTGGCTGATTGCATCTTCAAAATGATCTCGTTTAGTGGGTGCTGATGAAATGTTTTCCGTACCTTTTCTTGTTAATATTGACTGAGCCTTCCAAACAGAAACAGTCGATTATAGATGTAGAAAAAAAAGTAGAAACAAATTTCGAAACATTTCAGAGACAATTTGTGATTGAGATAAATGCATGAATAAAAACGAACTAAATACCATTAAATAATTTTCTTGTAATAACAATGTTTCGGGTCAAGATATTTTAAAATTTTGTGATTCCTAGAAAAGGTTCCTAAATGCATGCATTAGCATTGTGACTTTTCGTTGATTTGTAACGCTTGACTGATTGCATGTTCCATTGGCTCAAATGATCTTCAAAAGACCATCTTGTTTAGCGGTGATAAACGTTCCTGTGGACAATAGACTTGCTCCAAGTCTGTTTCATTTCGTTAATCCGAATTTCGAAATTTCGTTCATATTTTCCTCAGCTCTTCTCCTCCATAGGGTGTTTTCCTTCGCAGTGGCACATTTTTATTTCATTTAACTTTTATACTGATTAACGAAATGAAATAGACTTGGAGCAAGTCTAACTTGGCAACGGATAGGTTGATAGGTTCTTACATGGATAAGTTTTAAATAAGTTGTACTGTTCAGATCAAATCAATATATTATTATATGTTTTAACTTGAAAAGGCTAAGGATTTGTATTGTACTGTACGACGTGGCAATATCTGTTAATAATTTAGCTTTATCGAGAGTTTGATTATGTTTCTTTTGTTTTTTTTTTCCTAAGAAATTTATCCTCACTGAAGCTGTTTTTCGAATCTTAAATAATGTTTTCTAGCAAGATTGTTTTCAATTAATTCTAATATTTCTAAAATTGATGAGACAATCTTTTGATTGAATACAAGAAAATAGAACAAATACAAAGCCTCCATAATTTATGTTTCATTCACAATATGATTTGCAAACCTGCCAAAATACAAAAGCGTTTCTACCTGTCTGAAATACTTCAGCAATCATTTTACTCATTGGCAGATTTATATAGCAACCGTGTTAGATGAGCTGTGTGATTTGATATACAGTAAAACTCCACATACAACAACAAAAACTTTCAAGAACCTTTACCCTTCAACGAATTTCTGAAAAATGTTTGTAATTTTGAGGAAATTAGAATGTCTTTTTAGGACGTCAATGGTAGTTAAAATTATGTATTTTCTGCACCTTGTGGATACACTGATCCTCTTCATCTGAGCATTTTGAAATTATATTAACAAGCTTTGTAAGGTTCACCTTCAAAACGTAAAGTTCTTATATTTGGGTTTAAAAATGTAAGAAAAATTAATCGCTCTTCGTTTTGAAGTTGAGAAAATTATTTTAAGTTTATGCTGGAGAATTAGTTTTTCAACGTGTGCAAATACTACAAGCAGGCCATATTTTCTTTTGAGATGAGATAGATATTATTGTTGGTTTTCTTTGGGATTAATTTGATTAAAACAAACTTAACGGCACGAAGAAGAAATCCAGCAATTTCTTTTGATTATTTTGAAAGCAGTTTATCTGGGATTTGACCAGTTCATTTTCAGGCCTTTGTAGTGATCAAAAAACAGGTTAGCTTTGACGATTGAATTTTAAATGACAGTGAGATATAAAAATGCTGGCAATACCGAGAACGACACATCATCTTCAGATGGATGGTTTCATTTTCTTATTTTCATGGAATAAGCTTCGATGAAATACTCTATTTTCACAGAAGAAATACTCTATTCTAATCACGTTGTGAATGCTGTGAATAAATTAGTCTAATTTAATATCGAACAAATTTAATGGTTTTAATCAGCAAAGATGACAACAATCAACTTAGGTGTTTTGTTTCATAGTTTCATCAATTTTTAATAAGAATACCGACAGTGACATCAGTAGTGAAAGGTGGCATTTTTAGATTTAAAATCTGAAGTAGATTCCTCAATAACACATTTATATACTATGCGTGTACTGGTGTTCAGAGGTAATGTCTAGAACGCCTCCATTCGTTTCCAAATAGCTCAATACAGTTTCCATGACATCATCAGATAACGCTAATAATAGTCTTTAAATACATGTTACTTTTTAGATAAGATAGATCAACAATTATATGTAAGAAAAATCAGGCTTAGATTTTGATTGGAAATTATTTATGTAAAATGCAAGCACACTATTCAGATGTTTAATGCTTGACCTAAAAATCCCTGAAACACGCTATTTTAACATTATTTAAAAATAGGGGGGGGGGGTAGCAAGTTTATGAAAAACCTGTCCAAAGATGAGAAAAATTCAGGCTGAATTAGAACTTAGAACGCCGCATTTGTGCCGCATTTAATTGACACTTAAACTTTTTCAAGCTCATGAATTAATTCGCTGCGGCAGTAATTCGGCGTATGAACTGGGCATACATGATTTATATTTGATTTGGGATAAAATTTAGAGCACTTTCATTCATTTACAAATAACACGATTTTTTAACATGATACTACATTTTCAAATAATGTTCATGATCTTTAAATAGTACTAATACCAATGCTAAATTATATAAGAGATTGATTTGCTATTAATGAACACGGGATATGATGTGTGTCATATCTAAATTCAGAAGGAGGTAAATCTGTAGATAAACTATCTATACTTGTTTTCATTATTGCTTCTATGTGTAAACAAATATATGGAAGCTGTTGAGAAATTGTTGTAACGTTTTCAAATTCATCATCAAATTCATCCGCGTTACAATGTTCTTTTCTTCGCTCAACACGTCTTTGATATGGGCGAAGCAACCCGTCTTCGGTCAACGTGTGTTCTTCTACAGCCGTGCAAACTTTCAATGCGATAACATTTACAATCAAGTCTTGAGCACAGTTTGCATATGTGTTCGGTGGTAATGAGCCAGATGAAATAAAACTAAACATGGCATCTTTGTAAATTTCTTCGCATATTTTGTTGCAATAGGAATATCTTTTCCTGAAATAATTCAAAATACAAAAACCGGAATGCCTTCCATACCTCCGATTATTTATCCTTCTCGGTAAACTTGAAAGGTATGTGGGGTATCTATCCTTCTCCGTATGCTTTTAAGGTAACGAAGTAGATCGATTTAGATGTTTCCTTGCAACATTTAGCATAAATCTTTGATGCAAATATCTTCAAACTTTGGTCTTTTTAATTGTGTTACAACCCCTTGCATCGTTTTTGATTTTAAAAGAGAATCGTAAAATCTTTCAGGATATTCTGCTTCAAACGTCAACAGACACAAAATTAAAAGCAACGTTCGCACATCCTTTTTCTTCCTTGGTTTCTTTTTGATTTCTACAATTTCCGATTCTTGACATTCATTGGCGTTTTTATGCAAAACCCTATCTTCTTCTTTCGCTTCTTTGACAGTGATAATCGAAGCCTCTGATCTTATTATTCTAATTTTACTGTTCGTTGCGTCAGTCATTTTGAGTAATACTTATAGCAACCATCAACCAGATTTCCTTTGCGACTAATGACTGGTATATTATTGTTGAATATGTTGTTGTTGCTGTTGATACAACAATTACATATTGTTTTTTTTTTCAAATGGCTTACACCCAGGGGGTATAGACCACGACGATTGTAAAAATGTCTACCGCAGGGAGCATGTGAGGTTTTTACATTCTGAAGAATTACTGGTGATTTAGTGGCTACCAAAATTTATCACCATGCAAACAAGATGAAATATCTAAATAATACATAAGATTGATAAATAAAAAATTAACGAAGCTATTTTGATTTTTGGAAAAGGTTTAGCTAATATCATTCAAGTTTTTGTTGATTTTTTCTTCATCGAGTTCTGCTTCAATTTATGCAACAACAGTTAGAATTAAAATTCCGTGTAAATATTTCATACCTTTAATTTAGATTTTAACCATTGTAAATTGTTAGTGTCGAAATTAAACATACACACATTAGGATAATACGATTTCAAAAATTTTATATACTTTAAAAGACATTACATATCATACGAAATAGCGATAAACGACCATAAATTACTTTGTAAACGGAACAACATTTTTCTAAGAAATGATTGAAAACTACATACCTACAATCTTGGATAAAATAGATCTGGACTGTAACTATTCATAGTGTAGCAGCCCTTGCTCCCCCATCCCTTCCCCTCCCCCACCTATCAATGTTATTATGTTGGTAAATTTGAGTTCTTAAAATGTTTTGCGCCAACGAAGCCCAATTTTTCACGTTATTTGCAACATTGATCAACGGGGAAGGGGGAGGGGTATTGTCACGATTTTGAAGAAGTCTAGTAATTGATGTCCAAGCTTGCAAAATGAATAAACATGAAACGATTAAATTGACACGATAACACGCGAATGAACCTATGCCTCTAATGTGAAGCATTATGCTTTGGAGGTGAGGTATTATGCTTTCGATGTGGAGCACTATGCTTTGGATATGGGCTATTAAGCTTTGAATGTGCGGTATTATGCTTTAGAGGTGGGGTACTATGCTTTGTGTGTGGTGTATTATGCTTTGGATGTGGGGCATTGTGCTTTGGATGTGGGGTATTGTATGCTTTGGATGTGGGCTATTAAGCTTTGAATGTGGGCTATTATGCATTGGAGGTATCATGCTTTAAAGGTGGGCTATTATGCTTTAGAGGTGGGCTATTATGCTTTAGAGGTGAGCTATTATGCTTTGGATGTGGGGTATTATGCTTTGGATGTGGGGTATTGTATGCTTTGGATGTGGGCTATTAAGCTTTAAATGTGGGCTTTTATGCATTGGAGGTGTGGTATTATATGCTTTGGAGGTGGGGTATTATATATTTTGGAGGTGTGGTATTATATGCTTTGGAGGTGGGGTATTATATGCTTTGGAGGTGGGGTATTATATGCTTTGAAGGTGGGGTATTATATGCTTTGGAGGTAGGGTATTATATGCTTTGAAGGTGGGGTATTATATGCTTTGGAGGTGTGGTATTATATGCTTTGAAGGTGGGGAATTGTATGCTTTGGAGGTGGGGTATTGTGCTTTGGATGTGGATATGAATACAAATGCCCCATCTCCAAAGCATAATGCCCCAGGATAAATAAATAAACTTAGATGAAAGATCTATAACGAGTTAAAAAAATGGATAATGCAAATGAAAAATTTATAAATTATACAATAAATTATGTCAAAAATAATGTTCACTTAAAAAATAAATAATCATTCAATCACTTCGAGAAAATATCAGCTATAAACTTGAGTACTCCAATACAGCTTGATGCTATTGCTATTAATACAACACTAGTAGTTATACGAAGACCGAATAATTTGAATCCTGCGTGTTCCTGCAGGATAATCAAGTCTGGTAAATCCCACAACTTACATTGACGTGCAATTTTGTGATAGAACTTGGAATATCTTGCAGTAACACGACCTGCAGAGATAAAGGGAAATGCAAATTTGTAGGAAATCAAAAAGGAGCCCGCGAATTGTGCAAACCATATTTTACCTTGGTTTTCCCGATGCTCTTCGGAACGTTCTATTGCGTTGATCCATTCGAAAATCATGGCAAGGACAAGAAAGAAAAAGAAAACGTTATGCATGGCAAACCAATATTTTAAAGATGACATCATAGACTCTGTGTATTGCAGCAAAGATTCGTGAATTGCGAAAAATTCCATTCTGTCTTTCGCCTGAATGACGATAAGTTCTTCTGCATATTCAATGTGTTTTATCAAATCAAGTGAAATTGCGTGAAACACACAGCATGCGCAAACTGTTGCGCAGAAACCAAAGCACACAGTTGCCACGGCGAAAAAATACAACGCCAAAGGGGCGCCTGTAATATTCGTGGTGAAATTCTGTATCCCCGAAAAGTCCATGAATGTGTTGAAAGCAAAAGACCCGGTAAATACAGCAATGACTCCAATAATTCCAATAAAAAACATTACATTAACAAGCAACCAATCGTTTTCCTCAAGGTCAACAAAAACCTGGTCGCTATGGTTTTTAGGCTTATATGAAATATTTGGAATGACAACAAAACCCTGGGGACCTTTGAAGTTGTTTTTTCTGCTGTAAAAGAATGCCACAATAATTGTGAACGAGACTGCTGCTGACGTGACGAGAGCAATCATTACAATCATTGTGCCAATTGTGATATGAGGTTTGGGGCCCATGGTCCAGTATGCTTTTATGCAGTATATATACATCATGACACCAAACCATTGCAGAATTACGAGAATGAACGAAACGCAGATCTGTCGTAACTTACTTCTTTCTCTCGAAATGTTGGATGGACGGATTCCGTACAAGACACATACGAAAAATCGCAGGATTTTGCCGCTGTACACAAAGGCCCTGGTAAAATATAATGAAAAGGAATAACAGTTACAAATCAATGTCAGGCTTGAACAAAAGTTCTCTGATATCCGTGCACAAATCACAATAAAAATCAGTTTCGCGGAGTGTGCTGAAATATTCAATGACCGCAAATACGGCTAATAATAGAAAATACAGCAAATCAAAGAAGATAAATACAGCTAATGAGGTCCCCATAGGAGTTATACAGATACCTGATACCTCATTTTTTAAGGCTCAAGATAAGCCGATAACTGATACCCATGATATTAAAAAAAATAAACTATCAAGATACCTAATACCGTGATTTTAAAATACCTGATACCACTTGGTTTTTTCATTAAAGATACCCTGATACCCAACTTAATACACTATGAAATACCTAATACCCAAATCCCCTATGGTGGCCTCGCTAATCATGGAAGGTGCAAAATTGTCATTTTTCATACCTATTCCATCCCAAGGCTCCTGTGCAGTCGTGATTATAAAACGGGAATTTTAATGGGTATTTAGCCTATTATAACTTTGGTGCTGGTCGCACATGCTCTTTTTAAATGCAGGATAGACATGGTTTACCTTGGGTGGCACCCAGGGTAGGCATGGTTTAACCTTGGTTAATACCTCCAGGGAGGAGGGCATGTCCCTTGGGTTCCTGTGTTTCTCTGTCTAATATGGGTCACATGAGTAGCATCGTGTCTCACTGCACATAGCAAGGATGAGAAACATCGCCGGATTAACACGCTCCTCCGCAGCGTCTTTCTTTCTTTTTCATGCGAATGATTTTCCCCCCACCTGCGAAGGATTTCCTTTTTTCAGAAAGAGGTTATGATTTTCGTAAAATTTGGTTATGTGCGTACGCCAAAAAAATATTCGTTAAACATTTCTATCAAAAGCAAAATCTAACGGGGGTAAAATGAAATTTAAAAAAGTTAAAAAAACGCTGTGGAGGAGCGTGAACGGATTAACGGAGCAAGGTGTTTAGCTTACTCCTGTCCTTTGTTGTTTTAAATCATTTACGTCAATTTTTGCCCAGCCTGCTGGTTTTCTACGTCACGCTGAAAACAAAATCTAAAAATTGAATTTTTCGTTGCTAAGGTTGAAGCAAGGTGTCCGTCAAAAAAAGATTAGCCAAATTAAAATGACCAATATTGAAATGCCTCATTTTCTTCCAAAAGCTAAGACTATAATCTTACCATTTCAGCTGAAAAATGAGTAATATTGAAATGCCTCGTTTTCTTCCAAAAAGTAAGGCTGTAACCTTACCATCCATTTCTACCGTAAAATGACCAATGTTTAAAGGCCTGGTTTTAAATATTGGTTATATTAGATTCGGCACATAAGATGCATATGAGATGCGTAGAAATATCCATTTTGTGAGACTATTTGGTTAAAAATAACTCAGATAATTCTAACTACTCTTCCTTCACAGGCACGATTTACAAGTTAAATTACATATGAAATACTAAATGCAAGTTTCTAAACTATTACAAAATCGAAATTAATAATTTGTAATCTTGCAGTGAGAGCAAGCTAACCTACCGCATTGTTCAGCTATTTTTGAAAGCCATTAACTATTAGTGAGTTAAGAAGCTTTCCAGTGTTGGGATTTTCAAAGGAAGTTTTCCCTCCCATTATTTCCCACACCGAGCTGTAACTGACTTTTGCAATTTTACTTGGTGCAAAAGGAATTCATTTTGGTGTTTAACGAATTATGTAGCTTGGCATTTAATTGTCCATGTGGTTTATTTTATGATAATTTAGCAGCAGAACTGCACATGGAGACTTAAGAGTCTAATAATTTATGCTCTGTTGTTCAATAATACCATAGTGTTTTCTATGTTTTCTATTGACCAGGATATCATTCATTCTGTCATTCTGTTCTACTATTATTCTATTATTCTAAATTCCAGAAGTTGGCCACTCCAAAATGCAAATAAATTTGAAAACAAAATAAGAAGGTATGCACATGAAACAATATATTTCTGTGATTCCAGCTAATAAATCATTTATTCTAATAATTTACAAAAAGCAGCTTGGATTCAAGTATAAAAAGTAACTTTTCACGGGAAACTTCCCACCTTATCCCCCATCTTAGTGTCCTACGTGAGCAAAAAGGGGAATCCATAAAGTACGTACACACAGGGTGGGAGATGGGGTTTATCCATTGTCATTGTTAGCTTTTCTATTGTTGTTTTGAAAGCAAAGGGGAGGGGGCAAAAGTAGTAAAATTGATGCGTACGTAATTTATGGACGTCCCAAATTTCATCAGAAAGATTACCTTGATCTTCGCCTTGATTGAATCGAATCAAGCATTTTGAAACCATTTTCTGATTGGGTTCTGGAAAAATTGAAATTTTTGCAGCAAAAATATTAACACAACTGTAAAAAAAAACGCCCTCATAGGTGTTCTGGGGATCAAAGGAACTTAACATTTTTATTATTGGGAACAGGAGGGGAATACTCTATGTTTTTATGGGGATAAAGGGAACATTGAAAGCCTTTTTATAGTTTTGGGAAACTATCCGGATATAATTTTTGAGAGTTTTTAAAAATCCAAATGGGAACTCTGTGCAAATTTATCACACGAAATTATCACGGAATTGTAAAGATGTTTTTGATTGATATCCTTTGACATCCCTCATTAAAATTTCTGGATCCGCCCATGCTCAAGAAAATTTGTAGCAACTGATAAACTGAACTAAAAAAAGCGGAAGTAACTTATCTACGTTCAGGGTCTCACAAGGATCGAGGGAGAATAATGTTGACCGGATGTGGTAGCCTGTGTGAAATTACTCTCACAAAGTCAGCTGTTTCTTCAAAATACAGAAGAGAACCCATTGTTTATAAAAATGTTGATTGTATTTATAGCCCTTTATGATATATGTAGCTTTTAAAAACTTTCAAAGATAAAAAACAGGAGCAAAGAAAATTAGCTCTGAAAAAATAAGCAGTTAAAAATCATTAGGCCTAAAGTTTTTACTTTCATCATTTACCTTTCCATTTGAGATTCAGAATAAATTTCCATCAATTTTTTTCATGTGACTTTTCTCGTTAATTGTTAAGAAACCCAACATGCACGTCTTCCATTCTTTTTATGTCTTCTTTGTTTTGAGAGTTTTGTAAACAACAATCACGTGATTCCAAATGCTGATCATATCAAGTCTCGATTTCGTTTTGCACCACGTACATGGCCTAAACAAAGATGGCGGTCAGTTGCAGGCGCAAGCAGACGGGTAAGAAAGAGAAAATATCTGCTTTTAAAGAAAGATATGTTTGATTCTTGCGTCAAATTTAAAAATGAAATAATATTCAAGAATAAAACTCGATGTCATTTTTTATTTCAAAGAGTAACAACAAAATAATAATAGAATAGATATAAAATAAAGATAATAAAAAAAAATAGAGAGGCGGCGACCATCAACTGATACGAAATAGTTTATTTTTCTCTATTTTTATATGGTCCTGTTTGTTGTGTTGCTGTCTGCTGACTTTGTCTTGGTTTCAATCGTTCATTTCATTTCTGTTGACACCCTTAGCTAGGTTTTTTAATAATCAAGTCAAGTAAGACAAAAAGTAGTGCTTGCCAGTTTAAAAAATATTCAAGGAAAATTCAGTCACAAAAGAGAAAGAAGTTGAAAATTTTCAGATTTATTTGATGCCAGTCTGGAGGAGCATGTTACGCCACAGAACTGTGGTGTATGATGTACATACAGAGCACTTTAATATTCTCTCTCCATTATAAAAGGATCCCTGTTCTTTCATTATTTTTCATTGTTGTTGTCACTTCAGACAGGGTCTTCCAGACTGTAAAATTTGATTTCTGTTCTGAAAATTGGCACAGATTTTATTGTTTTCAAACAATACACTATTGTTTTCTCACAAATTACAAAAGGCAAACTTTTCAGTCAAAGAGGGTCTTATAAACACACACAAAATTGGGGCAAAGTGGTGAAGACTTTCTTGCGCCCATGCAAACAAAGCTGTTATTCAAAAATAGAAATGTTTTCCATTACATTGTTACCATTGAAAAATCTAACATTATTCTTAGCAACCTGATGATTTTACAAACAAAAGTTTGCCTTCAACTTCAGGATGGTTCACACTTCAGCAGGCTCTTCAAATTTTTGATGAATGAATGAAAATTCAACATTCAAATTTGAAAACAAGACCAAATAATTCTGTTCTGATTTTTGATCAAGAGTCTTAGTGTGAGCATCCATCAGCTTGTCCAATAACTACAACAATCATAATTAGTCTAGTGCTTTAGCACAATAGACATAACAGTAAGCAACATAAACTAATTGTGGCCCAGCCCAGAACATTGCTATTTTCATTGCTATTTTTCAAATATTAGTCACTGTTTGAAATATTAAAATAAAATAAAAGGTCTGAGGGGTAACCTATGAAGAAGGTTATTTTTTTTTATTGGTTTTAGGAAATTTTTTTGTAAAATAGCTCACTTTCTACTTTTGAAATCTATGACGAACAATTATTACTCTCTGTAGAGGCTTTGAATCGGATGCTGAACTTGAATGAACCATTCACAAAACAGCAAGCACATGAACCAGTTTGGAAGGTACTTTTTAATTATTGTGTTGTGTGTTAGTTTTTTACAAAAGAGTCTGTTAATATTTTAAAATGACAATTTGGAATAAAAATGTTTGGAATTTTTGAAAGCAGAATCATACATTTTAAACATTAAAACAAATTAGTATTTGTTATTAAAGTGCTTATGCAACCAAATTTTTGACCTTGATTTTATTGCATTTTATGAAAATTTGACATTTTCTGACAAGAATGGTAGTAAGTTTATCACATTGTGATATCTGAAAGTATTTTTAATTATTTTTTGAAAAGTGGTAGGTCGCGCGAATTTTTCTTGCGTCTTGTGACGTAGATCATATGA
>JAYJMH010057138.1:0-12724 GCA_036873815.1 Phacellophora camtschatica | reverse complement strand
AGCAGAGCAGAGCAGAGCAGAGCAGAGCAGAGCAGAGCAGAGCAGAGCAGAGCAGAGCAGAGCAGAGCAGAGCAGAGAAAGCAATTGGAAAGCATAGATCCTGGATAAACATTCAAAACAAAGAAAAGTTGATGAAGTGTCAACTGTGAAGAATTAAAAGACCAAAAGGATATGACAGAAGATGCATTGCTGTCAGTTAGTGAAACAAATAATGTTGAGGTATTGAATGCAAAGTTTAAATAATTGCAGAATCGGTCTGACAATGACGTTTATAAAGAGGATGATAATTGTGGGGTAAAGGAATTACATGTCATGGGTATTATCTGAAAAAAAAAAATAAGATGGAAGTAAAATAGTGAAGGCATGTCTTGTAGCCTGTGGACTTAAAGAAACAAATTTACACATCAGGAAAGATTCACCAACCTATTTGAAAGAACATATACATACAACATTACTCATGGCTTTCATTATGATTGTACCATTAGAAGTTAAGAAGTTTTTTGAGGAAAAATTTCCTTTCTTAGGGAAAAATTATCTGTACACTGTTTGTCATTGTCTCCTGATGTTTTTGGTTACTACATGTGTGTTTTCAAAATTGTGTGAAATGGAAACCATATATTAGCACTGGAAATTCAGGTGAAAATTGAGTCTCTGGCTATCATTCTGGATTCAGTGTGTCCCCTACCTGCCAAAAATCTACTCTACCATAGTTGCATATCACGTACAGCTTGAATAATAGTTTTTACTCTGCTCTTCTGGTGGAAATATCGTTGTTAAATGGAAGGGTGATTGCATGCATTCAATATGATCTAGAGGGTAACCTGTGAGGACTCCCTGTCCCAGACCCCTTGGAAATTTCAGCCCGATTTATTTGCCCACCACACCCAGGCGCCCCCCCCCCATTTTCCCCTTATCGTGTCCACATCCTCTGCAAAAATGTGTCCCTCCCTTCCTTGCCTTGTTTTGCGTTAATCCTGAACTTATAGTGGCAGAAAGAAATTAGTGCTTACTCACTGGGAGAACTCCAATTTGAATCCAAAAACAAGTTGCATAAAGAACCACGTTAAAATGTGTCACAAACATAACCGTCGTTCTTGTTGCTGCAGGGAACCATTTCGAAGAAGCCACCATGTTGTTGTCGGTGTTTTGACTATCTTCCTGCTTCCCAACTGTGTTCTTCCAATCATCGATGTCTTTTGCTACGTCACAGGAAGACTCTTTGCTGTCCGTGAAATCCTCTTTGTTGTCCTCGATTTTCCTCTTCATAATTGCTGAGTTTTCCAATTAGTTCTTCATCTGAATATGTTCGTGGTGTGGAGTGTGTTCCAGCTTTGCAGAGAAAAAAGTTAAAAGGACCGGGGGTTACAATAACACAATACAACACAACACAATAGAAATGACCAGACTGATCTGGTGATCAGATAACACATTCACAACAACTGCAACAACTTCTTTCAACGAATTCAATTCCCTGGAACACTGGAACAGTGGATATCGTCGAGGAGTTTCTCCCCAGGGGAGGGGGTGCACCCTTTATACACCCTAAAATATGGGTACAGGTATGTACCGCCGATGTGGATGAGTTTGAATGCAGTAAATGTTTTCTTTGAGTTTTTTACTGAAGGTTTTATGTTTAGTGATTGATTTTAAAGTAGGAGAGAGGTTATTCCACATGCGAGCACCAACTTGGTAAACCCGGCTAGGCGGATTGGCTCTTTTCGTATAATTTGACCATAACTCGTGAAATTCTTATGTCTCAACCGGGTCACAGCCTACCTACAAATGTGTCATCCCACTTGTGTAATCCTGATTTATAGGTGAGCCAGAGCTGACATGCAAGTTGGTAAACTCGGTCGTGTTCCTTTGTCATGATGTTCCTTGAGCTTGAGATTTGTTCACATCATTTTCATTACCTGTAAATAGTCGTACCATTAACGCGATCAAAAATTCACCAGATTAAGTGCATATGAGTAATAATGTGCGCGTTTCTCTAGCGCGCCTGCAGAAATGTTAAAGAGGTGTGCGAATCCAATCCGAATGAAAGAACTTCGGACCGGATCGGACCAGTGCTTTTTTTGTTCGGACAGGGTCAAATCGGATTCAGGGCTTTTGCTCAAATAAGACAAATTCCAATAATGTCAAATTAATGATCGGATCTGATTGGACTTAAATTTTGGGGTTTCGGATCGGATCAGGTTTTGTATTAAATGTTCGAGCCAAACCTCGGATATGGGCAAAGGTGGCGGAGAATCATTAATTAAAAGACTAATTTAGTTTACTAACTGAACATTTATATTTTATACATTAGATTGATATAATTGATCATTTATTTGTTTGACTCAATCTTACCTTTTCTTTCCTTGCATATTGTGTTGGATGTAAAGTTGGATGACGTATAGGGCGGGTAGGATGTGCCAAACAACACAACATGCAAGAAAAGAAAAAGTAAGATCGAGTCAAACAAATAAATGATCAATTATATCAATCTACGTGAAAACCCACATTTTTCTTCGTCCAATAACGTTATCCAAGCCTCTAGAATTTCCAATAACTGTAAAAGACAAGATCGTTTAAACCTAAACCAGTATTGCTCTTTTGATAACATGTTATAATGCTGTTCTTCATCAAACCTAACATTGTTATACAGACAATGGAGGCCAGGCTGATTGGTCTGTAGTTTTCAGCTAGATCTTCAGCTCACAGAGTGAGTTAAAGGAGAGAGGGGAAATAATAATGTGTCGTCTAAAAGCATTGTTTTTGCAATTGTATTTGTTATTTGTTTTTTAGCTCGTTCATTGTTTTTTTTTTTTGCCTAAAGCTGATTTCTGTATTGTCTGACATATCTGGTCCATATATTTTATTGAAAACATTAACTGAGTTTCCACTGAGATCTTTTTCATCTAGTAAATTTAGTACTTTCAAGTACGTAAATGAAATGTTCTAAGTGTTGGGATACTTAGAACTTGAATTATTGAGGAAATACTGATCGTATTTTTTTTTTCGATTTTGTAGTTATCTTCACCGCTTCATTGTATTGTATAAGTAGTTTTTCAACGATTCTTTCAAAGTTCACGCTTTTTGTTGGAACTGAAACAATGTTGCATGTGGTGTATTCAGCATAATTTCGTTGGTAGGCCACACAGAGCTATATTTTGTTGAAAATTCTGATATCTTTTGTGATTTGTTTCTCGTTTTCGTCGAAATTTGTTTCCATCCAATAAAACTTTATTAGCATTCCCTCGTATGTTATTTCAACATTTTTACACATCTGATGAACCTTATTTCAAATCTATTGTATTCGCCTTAGCGTGTAGTGCTGTTTTCAAATGTAGTTATTTTCCTCTCCTTTTTTTCAATATTATGTATTTATATAACATTGTAAATGATTAAAAGGATCAATTATTTTTTGTATTAATTTAGCATAGACCCCTATAAATCAGTCTAAGCACTGACGAGGGGCTTCCATGCATAAAGAATTTAAAATGAAAATGGCCGAATCAAAGTACTTGTTGTTTGTATTTGATAAGCTTGAAAGCTTGAAAAATTGGTATTTGATACGTATGCTGGTACTTGCAAGTTTATTTACCCGCGAGACTCACCGTGTCCAGTAACTTCAGCAAGAAAATTTCGTCATCGCAAACAGGAACGCCGGAGCGATGATAGGGCAAGGGGGGCGACTAGAATTGTAAGGGTAATAAAGCTGAAAAAATCGAGGGGTCCGGGGGTACTCCCCCGGGAAACTTTTTGTTGCCACACCCTTTAGATTGGCTTGAAGTGCTATTAAAAATGTTCCAACAAATATTAATCTTGTTCTTTTACGAAATTTTTTGGCAATTTTTCCACATGTTCGTCATTTGGAATCGCATATTGCTTATTTTGAAGTTGCAATTGCCAGTCATTAGCATAAGAATCGAACACCTTTTGGCCTGTCTTTCCTGATCCACACATTCTCATTCCGCCCTTATAAGAGTGGATGAGACAAAATCCAATTTGTAGATAATATACTAATAAACAACCAAATAATAATTTGAAACTAGGGTCTTCGGTGTATCTTCGGTGTATCTTCGGTGTATCTTCTTCTGTTTCGGTGGAATCTGAAAACCATCAGTATATCTTCTTCGTTAAAAGGGCATTTTGGCCCCCCCTTGCCCCCTTGCCCCCCTTGGGAAAGGGCAGGAGGGGCGCTTGCCCCCCCTGCGCCCCCCTCTCTCCGACGTTCCTGGCACGATGTCATACCATTTCACAGCTTTACAAATTAAAAAGTGTTCGATTATTAAATTGATAGCATCAAACTGTTCACTTACAAAAACTTTTAGACTACTTTCAGGATAACTGGGGCTTTTTCATTAACAATGCCTTTGTCAAAACAAATTTTAAATCGTAGAAAGGGAGAAAGAGTGTATACTAGAATGCTTTGATTGTATACATACTACACTAGAATAACATATTTACCGGGTGTCCCAATAAAAGGGCTACACGTTTGAAAAGCTGCTGCGTAGGGGCTTAACTTTTACTGTTTCTACCTGGGCGTTATAGAAAAGGCTTCAATTTAAAGATTGATTACCTTGTTTGGCAAAATTAATTCTATACACATTATGTGTTTCTGCAAAACCAGATATTTTTATAATTACCGTAAACGTCAAAACCGTGTGACCATTGCAGATGAAATCCTAAATTTATTTTCTTCACTTTCAGCTGAATTTTATATAATTTGTCAGCATGTCACATTTTGAATCAGCTACCACAAAGGAAAGTAGATTTTCTCAATAATCACAATATTCAACGTAATTTGTTTGGAGTCATAACTTTTAGTTATATTTTTTATAATTTCCTTTTGTGTCATTGCTTTCCACCATAAATTAAATTTTAATGTAACGTTGTGTGTTTTCATTATTATCAGTAATGTTCAAATGCTAATTTTAATGCACAGTTCTTGTATACACCAAATTTCACTTAAAAACCAAACTTCAGGATTCAGTTAAACCTTAAATTTAGATTATTATTGGGCACATTATTTTTGTTGATTTTTTGCGTTATTTGGCAATTATTTAGGCGATTATTTGATTGATTTTGCCAACCAAGGTATCAAACTTTAAGTTTAAATCTCTTTTATCAAATGGAAACAGACAGGGAGATATTAAACCTAAAGCTCTTCCACAATAGCTTTGTAAATGTGTTTCTGTGTTTCTGTGTTTCTTTCTCTGGGATATCCGGTACATCAGTAATGTAGAACTAAATCAACAGCTATTGGGTCTCTTGGGGGATTTTGAAACGAAGCCCTTCGTTCAATCAGAAATTCCCAGTTGCTTGTTGCTTCGGCAGAGATGTACTATGACAAAATGTTTTTAAATAATAATTAAGAAAATTGCACCTCCCTATTCTGACGATTTATATATATATATATATGTAGAACAACACCAGCAAAAAAGCGAAAGATAAGCACATCTAAAATCTCAACATATTTTCAATATGACGAACATTTAAAATGTTGTTCTGTTCACTATTTACATAAACATATGTTGTTGAATCAAATAATTAATCATCATCAGAATGATCAAACTATTTTTAAAAAGGTAAAAATATATTCATTTAAACTTATTGGCGAATGATGAGAAATCTTCCTAACACATAAAACAATCAATTTTTTCTGGCATTTAAAAACTCGCGATCCTTTTTATTTTATTTTGGCTATCAATCACCTTTCTGTACACAAAATAAATGCTCAAAATCAAAAGTGATGTTCATGTTTGCATAGTGAACGCTTCTTGCACAAGGTCTTCAATAGCAAATATCTTAAAAAAGACAATTTATCTTCGAACAAGCCGATTTGGGAAAAACAGCGTTTAGTTTTTGATAAAACGTAAAATCATGCCTGAAAGATGTGTGGATGAATTAAAAAGAACATTTAAGGGAAGCGAAGTAATGAAGATGTTTGATGTTTGTTATGAAAACTGCAATCGCCGACTCCAAACGCTTGTAAACTTGATCACTTACATCCGTGAACTTCGATACAGCTGACTAGTTCTCAAAACTATTTACTTAAAGCGAATGACTTTTTAAAAAGACTTAATTCTCTGAAGCAAGATGGAAATTTAATTACGAGCAGCTGAGATCGATTATTGCCAAAGCAAATATTGCCACTGAACCTATTCTCTCTCGATTAACTAAAAGCAGGAGTTTAGAAAACACGGAAAATCGAGTTTAACAAGATTCTAATCCTGTTATATTTGCAATGTTCTTTGAGCTCAAACATCGTAAATTTATTATCGAAAGCAAAACAAATTAGATACAAAAGGCTGGAAGATTGAGGAGCAAGAACATATTTGTCTATTCCAGATGAATGCAAGCAAATAGACAATAACGATAAAAATGAAGGCCGGCGAAGATATTTTTGCTACACATTCAATTCATCGATCGATTTATGATTCTGATTCTATTCAACCTTGACTTTACCAGCTGCCAATTCTGTCTAACCTCGTTCTCAGGGATATTTTAAAATGAAGTACACCTGGTACTAAGAGACCAATCCTTAAATATGGCGAGGGGACAGGAGAAGAAATGGGGGGTCTGCAAAATGTTTAGAAGTCTACGAGAGGGGTCTCCAAAAATGTTTAGCATCAAAAGAAGCGTCCTTAAAAAAACTGACTAACAAAAGGGGATTCTTTGTTTGTCATGTGTTAATATCCCCTTCTATAATTTATACTGAAAGATTAACTCATTTCTAGTGTAACTAGAAGCAGTGCACCCAGAAACAGTGAAAGTACTAAGTAAGCGGCAGGCAACATGAAGGCTCATTTTTCTATCTTTACAGAGGGGGGTGGGCGCTACTCCAATCCCTGCTTGTCAGTTGTGCAAGGTACAGTATAAATCCGCCAATAAGAAACAGATTTTTGAAAATCAGCCTGTCCAGTTTCTTAATATTTTGGCAAGTGTGGTACAGTTGGGCAGATGTATACTTTGGTAGAGTTGGGTAGTTTGATACAGTTGGGCAGATGTATGCTGCCAATAATGTGATAGAAAAGGCATATCAATGCTCCTCTATTATCTGAAAGGGTTTCTGTCAATTAAATTAACACTTTTAATCAATTTTCAAAATTAATTTGTAAATTTTTGCCAAAAATCAGCCTGTGGCTTCTTATAAGTTAATTTTTTATTGGAGGGTTTTTACTGTCCCCCGTATCATCAATCAAAGACCAGTTACTACATGACAACCGTTGTGCTGTACAGTAAAAACACCGCAAATAAGAACCAAAATTTTAAAGAACCTATACTCTAAAATTTTCAACATCAATTTCTGTAAAATGTCGTAATTTTAAAGAAACTAGAAAATGGGATTTTGAAAGTCAACGAGAATTATAGTCATATAGATTCTGCACGCTGTGAGTAGACTGACCCCCTTCATTTGAGCATTTTGAAATTTATCTGCCACAAAATTAAGAACATTTTTAACTAAGGCTCTTAAATGCGGATTTTGACATGTTTTGATAGGAAATTATTCTGATTCCGCTATGCTGATGTAGTACTTTGATTTGAAAGCTAAATATACCCACCGGTGTACAAAAAGTTCACGCGTTTGCACAGCCATTGTGGAGGAGTTTCTGCTTTGAAATTTATGTTACTGATCTCATTTAATGAAAGAGACTTCAACTTAAACTTTGATATCTTTGTTGGCTAAATCAAATACATTATCGATGAGCTATGCCCAATGATAACCAAAATTTCGGGTTTCCTCATAAGCAGAGGGTAGTCATTTCATGGTACTTCAGAAAATTGGACAATGCGGATCAATGAATTTGAATGCCAACACACAACAATACTGTAAAATTCAAATAATGGCAATGGCACAAAGGAAACAGTAGGAAAAGCTGATGTCTACTTACAAATCGATGTAATGTTCCACAACAGCTTAGCAAACGAGTAATCTTTTTGGAACACAATTACTAAAGTACTGACATTACTAAAGCAGAATTTGAATAGCACTCTGTTAAATCCCCTTCAAATCATAATACCCTACCATGGTAGTCACTTAGTAACTGGTCTTTAAATAATGATAGAGGGTAGTTTGCCGTTGCTAGAGGGTAATTGTGAACTTAATTTCAAAATTAAATTATCAGAATTACACACCCCTAAACAATACTGAAATTGTGATTTTGACACCGCTATTACCGATACCGAACCTGAAAATTGAGAACCCTGAATTTTCGGACATGTACGCCAAGTTTATATAGAGTTCCCTCTGGGAGTTAAAGTAACTATTTAGAAAGAAAAAAAAGATATTGTGATCAAGCGGAGAGGATGAAGAAAAAGCGAACTCGCAAATAAGGCTGGAGAATATAAAATAAACCCTCTTTTACCCTAATTCAAGATCCAAAAAAAACAGATTAAAATATTTTTTATTGAATGAGGTTCGATGTTTTCATATACTAGCAGATGCCTGACAGTGAGAATTACAAACTGAGCCCAGTGAACAGAAATTTATTCAGTTTATCAAGGCCGGCCTCTTAGAGCGTAATTATAAATATCTCCCATTTTCACCTCGTTAATTGAGTATAAGCAATCACATTTTTGGAAGACCTGACACATGCCTAATTTTGCAAACTTCACGACAACTGACATCTTATCTCAGTTACTTAAAAGGCGCCGTTTCGGTGTTTCGTTTCATATCGTCAACCGAATTGCCTCAAAAGAAGATGATAGGAGTTCGACATCTGCTCATCAGGATACGATATCTCACTTTAGCATTTTTATTTTTATTTTGCTCTCTTTTGCACTGTTTTTGAATAATCAAATGATCGATTTCAATGATTTTTTGGCGCGGAGAAAAACCTGTTCCACCAAAAAATTTATCATATTCAGAAGAATCAACAAATATATATTGTTCTTTTTAATGCTGTTTTTGGGACACTGAATTTGTCATTGCTTCTCGGACATTTCGCATCAAAAGAATTTCAGACATTTGCATTTCTACACGTTCCGTCAATGTATTACGCCACCACAATCCTTTCCAATGAAAGCTTCAAGAACGAATTAATAACCTTAAAATGTCATAATCGTCGGTAATCCTTTATACAATGTGTGTAATCCTGACAGCGCGTTCAAAAATCTTCCTTTAATTTTTCATCAAAGAAAGATTTTCAGCGACTCGTTTTATTTGCATTAGCCCTTTCACGTCCGGATTTATTTCCAATTAACAGGAAAGTCCTTTCAAAGTTTTGTTTTGTAGGGGGCAGCAGCCACCAACGAACCTAGTTCGTGTTGAAACATCTAAAATCACGCTAAAATTCAAATTCATTTCTTACAAAATATGACATTTAACAATATTTAGCAAAAGGCAATACGGCCTTTTCCGGGGGTACAAAAGTGGACATGAACATGGACATTGAAACAACTGACCTAATTTCTTTTATCTCCTTTAATCTTTCGTAGTCTATGATTTAGAAAACATGTTAAGTTGAAGCAAGAGTCCATGGAAAAAATACCCGTAATTGAGAATATTAATTTTTTTCCAAAACAAACTCATCTTTGAAGAAGAAGAACCTTCCAACAACCAATGCAGTAAAATTTATCTATCCAATAATACCCTTATTTATTTATATTTATTTTAACGTTCGTTCAGTACCAATTTAACATCACAGTATAAAGTTTAGCACTATGCCAACTAAGATAAAATGTTAACGTTATATTTCTTAATTCTAACTTTTCAACAACAAGCGTAGCAAAGTTAACACAATAAAGCTCTATTTTAGCGTTCATTCAATACAATCTTAACATAATAGTATAACGTTTCGTATTGTGTCAACTATGAGAAAACAAAAAATCAACTTTTCTTAAATTCTATCATTCTGTACATTTTTTTATTGCTTAATATCATATCATGTGGCATAAAATTTCGCTTCGAGTGAAAAATCCGAAGACGCCTTTCAACGTCAAAAGGTAAACAAACGCTACAAATTTATCATCTTAACCAGTGAGTTTTCATTAACTTTCGTGAGAACTGTTTCGTTTTGAAGAATGGCTCGACATCTGTAGGCGACGTTAGTTGCGTGCGCATGCATCACTCCATAGTTATAACCGGTGTCCTTCCTTCGAATGTCTGTTCTGTAGATTATTGGCCATGGTCATTTGCTTGCTGACCGAACAGCTTTTAACTGACTAATAATACGCTAAAGACAACATAGCCGAATACAGAATTTTCCAGAAAGAAAAAGTTACAGAAACAAGAAGATAATATTGCAGTATCAATTTTTGTTCTCGTCAAGCAAGGTATGATTTATATAAACATTTTTCTCTTTAGAGATAAACTGTGTAAGTAAGTACAATTTTTTCTTAAAGAATTCAATCTTCCGGGTCTTCCAAAAAAGGTTAAGGATTTGATTAGCAATTACTTAAAACGCTTTGAAATATATTTGCGGTTACTTATTGATGGTTAGCTTACTCAAATAAACCTCAATTGAACTTTTCTATGCCTTCTGAGTTGAGATATTTATCCTCAAAGTTGAAAGGGTGCGTATCATCCCCAAACCTGAGCTGTATTAGAACGGTTCGCGGAAGGCCTTTATTTTCATGAGTTTCTAATGTTGATATGCATACATTGATATGTTTGATTAAGTTTGCCATTAATGAATAGTAGCAAACACATTTTGGAGCAATTTAAGAAATATAGTTGTTGCTAAACTCAATCAAATCCTTAGCGATTTTTTGGACACCAGGTAAACAAATTCTGTTCACTAAAATGGATTACACTGGCAAGCCACTACTATCAAAATTTAAGATTTTTTCTAACAAAAAACATTTACATCTTGCTTAATTTTCTCTTTATGTAGTGGGAAAATTACGTGACGGCCACCAAAATAATCTTAGGCCGTTTTAAAAGCCAGTTAAAAAGATATAAAATTAATCGCAACTCATCCCCAGCCAAAAAACCTTTTTTTACACCTAGCAGTTCATTTCTTCGTGAAAAAGATTACATATTTTATTTTCTATATATAGTACTTAACTAGTTTGTAAAAAGTATCCATAATTAAAGTACAAAACACTGGAGAAAACATTCCTTAATCTTGATTTTGATTTTTAGAAGCCAATAAAAAGGTTGAATTCGCAAATTAGTTTGTTGCTTGGTCTTCACAACTCGAAGAGGTGGTGAAATTTAAGAGAAATTAAAAATAATATATTATGCTACCTTAACTCTAACTCTAATGTCAAAGTTTTAAAAAAACTGTATGTTATATGTTAGATGTTAGCTACTGTACATGGTGTATGTAAGAGCAAAACAAACCAAATGCACAGGTAAAAATAACACGAAACGCTAACAAGTACGTTTATATAAATAATGCGAGAGGAATATTGGAATATATCCTTAACTTGACAAAAGAACCTTGTGTGTTTCAAAGTATCAGCTATATGTTAGAGCAAACAAACCAAACGCACAGGTATGAATAACACGAAGCACTGACACAAATGAGTTTAAATAAATGATGTGAGAGGAATATTAGAATATATCCTTAACTTGACAAAAGAATCTTACGTGTTTCAAAGTATTGGCTATATGTTAGAGCAATCAAATCAAACACACAGGTAAAAACAACACGAAACGCTAACAAATATGCTTAAATAAATGTTGTGAGAGGGGTATTTAAATTTATCTTTGACTTGACAATAGAGCCTTATGTGTTTTACGTGTTTGGCACAAGAATCTCCCTATAGCACAACCGGAGTTACAAAAAATTTAGCATCGTTTGAATTTCATTTTCAGTGAAGATGTATACAAAAATAATACAACCAAGAAACGAAACTCTCACTCACAAAGGAAGACATTTTCCAGTATACATCGAAACAACGCAATGGTCTCATGTCGACCGTGTAGCCTCTTCACAAATAAAAACTGACCCAGACGCTTGTGAATGTTGTCGTGCTTCTTGTTGCAAAATCTGTGCAAAGGAAAAACAACGCGAGGTATGTTAAAATTTTAACCATTACGTTAAGGAAAATCTGATTGCTATTTATCATTAAAGGTAAAATAGCTAAAGCAAAATAAAAAATGGCTCACTAGCTATATGAATTGATTTAGCATTAGAACGGTTCATATTCAAAGCAGAATCTTGCAAATCTGTGTGATGAATAATCTACTGATAAAGTAAGTTTAAATCTTAAATAATTGCTTTAGCAAAAATCTGATTATTTTGTGTCATAATCCTCAGAAGAGTTTTTGGAAGAATCTTGCAGGTCTTTCTTTATGATTTTAAAATGTTTTAGCAGAGCAGAACGCAGCATTGTTATAACAAACATGACAACTATTAGTAACAACTGACTCTCCGTATCGCTACAAGATTTTGAATTATTTTGCAAAATAAAATAAAATGTACAGGTTTGATCCTTATAAACAAAATGTAGTGTTAATATGTAATATGAAATGTAGACATCGGCATTCCGTCGGCAATAAACGATATAATTTGTTTCTATTGTCTATATTTTGTCATGAAAATGACTATTTGTCTATTAGTTTGAAATTGATTCTACGTTAGAAAATGTTTTCATGTGATATCTCTTCAGAAACGACAAAAAATTGTCATTTGAAAGCAAATAAGAGGTGTTAGCCCTAAATATTTTCTCCCGCTTATCTACAGGGACAAAACAATATATGAAAAGGCGAGTGAGTGAGTGAGTTATCGTATTTAACGTGCCTAGCCCGCGAAAGTCTCGAGATGACTTGTTTCCAGCAGGGGAC
>JAYJMH010057127.1:0-12725 GCA_036873815.1 Phacellophora camtschatica | reverse complement strand
CTCCACTCCACTCCACTCCACTCCACTCCACTCCACTCCACTCCACTCCACTCCACTCCACTCCACTCCACTCCACTAAATAGATGGATATTGCACTAGAAGGTCAAGATATGCGAAGTACAGTGTTCTAAAAAAGAAATTCGCAATGCTTTATCTCACAGTAATCATATTATACAATGATTGGTTACCCGCAAACATTTGTTTTATGTGGGTGTTAGTCAATGAGGGGCTTATTAGGGGCAAACATTCATTCGACAAAAAACGGGAAACAGTTATACCTGACCCAATGGCGGCGGCCTCCGCACACGCTTCAACTTTTTTTCTAAGTATATCTCGGCTTTTTGCATTAGGTCCCCATACTTTGTAATGTAATTCTGATCTTCCAGGGATAATATTTGGTCTCAATCCTCCATCCGTCAGTACGCATGCAATTCGGCATGTTGGTAACATTCGTTGTCGTAACATGCTGACATTATTGTAGCATTGAACTGCAGCATCTAAAGCATTTTTCCCAGCCCATGGGCAAGCAGCTGCGTGTGCCTCTTTACCTAAAATTATTTATTGATATCAATGATTAACGTTTAGTAATCCTGTATCTACCCGCTCCATCACTAGGAGAAAAATTATCAAGTAAACTAATTTTTTTAGCGTTTCAGGTTACCAATAAACTGGCAGGCATTGTCAAATTAAACGAAATATATGTATGCCTTTGTGTACTGTTGTATCCATCGCATCACAAATTAAAAAAAGCCATTTTCACAAACATATTAAACAAATAAAAGGCTCAAAATATTGCTGTAAACAAAACTTTTTAATATTGATTTCAAATATCTTCCAAATACGTGGTGGTGCTTTCTTTTAGCTATTTCCGCCAAATAACTTAAAACGTGAAACAAACTAGACTACGCCAGGAAAGTATTTGTTGGTTCTTGCTACTGGCCCATCGTAGCTGACAAATAAACTGTAATTTAATGTCGTAAATGGAGTGCATTCCTTTGTCCGGCTGTAGCTTTTTAAAATGTTGAAAACGTTACCTCGGAAAATTATCTTCATTTGACAGTTAGCCATGGTCTTTGGCTCCACCAAGTCAAATGGTCCTGGGTGTGTCATCATGCAAAAATCAATTTTATCAAAACAATGCTCTTCCACCATAAAAACTTTGCCCCCACCAGCTTCCTCTGCTGGAGTCCCAAAGCAAACTACTTGTGCTTTAATTTCTGGGAATGCAGCAAGAATTTCTTTCAAGCCTAGAAAACAAACAAAAAAGCTATAAACAACTTAGAATCTCTAAACGATGCCAACTGGAGAAGTATTGACCTTTCTGATCATTGCAGAAGAAACATTGAATTTATTGGCCTAAGGAGAAATTGTAAGGAGAGAAGTGCATGCTGTTTTGTAACATTTTAATTTATGATAATGCTAAAACTTGATATGAATGGAAAATATTTTGATTGAAAAAATATAAAATACAAAGTCTATAAAATTTTTATAGACTTTGTGTAATATAGTTTTATGAAAGTACGCTGCAGGCAATTTGTCATTATCCATGTTTTTATTGTCATTATCTGAAAGTCAGAGAAAAATAAATTCATTTTTATATATTCGTTGACTGACGAATTCAAAACAAAATGGCTACAAAGATTTGCATGTTATGTGAATCAAGCCACATGAGGACAAGGATTCGTTACGACCCTGTCGGGTAAAGATGGAATGAAGTTGACTACAACATTGCAAGGGTTAGTGGTTACCTGAATGTGAGAGTTTACTTACAATCACTAACCTGCAATTGAAGTGTTCTAGCACTAGGGGCAAGTAGTTTAATGACGAAAGAAGCAACAAAGACCAATACAATTTAGGAATTTTCAATTAATCACGGAGTCGGAAACTTGATGTCCAAAACCATTTACAAAAAGAAAAAAACCAGCTAATTCCAATCCAATGAATACACCAAAAACACACACTGTTTCTAATACCTGTAGAAAAATGTAAGATTACACCCATCTTTTCGAATTACGACTAGCAGTAACGAAATGTTGTAATTGCGTACACCACGCCGAGAACGCAGTCAATGTGTGGTCAGTGTTGCAAGAAGAGCATTGTTTTCAATAATTGTGAAAGGGTTGTTTTCTGGTACTGACGAAGTTGAAAAGATCAAGATGATAAAGAGAATGCAAAGAAAGAAAGAGCACATGGTGTCATAGTTTAACTTGCTTTATGCTTGTTAAACTTGTTGTGAACGTTTCGAACGATCTCGCAAATCGGCGTAATCCTGGATTTTATTTGAGAAAATATTAATTAAAAATGTCTGATAGTTGAGGAGAAAGTCTTCCAAACATGACTTTTGCTAAGTCGGAAATCGAGTGTTGGACGTGGTTGATCGCCTATCTGCGGCGACGCCCGTAAAGTTATGTACATACATGCGAATGTTTTTGACCATTCGAATCCTAGTTAAATCATTCCACTCAAAAGTTCTTGATGTTGTCCGCAATTTTCCAGTGTGATAAAACCATACAAAGAAAAAAAAAACTTTAACGCACAAAGCATGCTGGCTAACGTATGCCTTTAAATGTCATACCTTCCAGACTGGACGGATGCGTTTGTTAGAATAACTGACGGACAGAAAGATGACTTTATGTATCTTAATATGCTTGCCACGAGATATGTGAAGTTCAGATCAAAGAGAAGATGTTCAAGATCAAAATTCAAAGTTGAAAGTACTATGTTCGAGAATGTCCTGAAGAACGACATTTAAGTACAACAACAATAGGTAATTCAGATCAATAACATATGCTCTGCTTTCTGTGAGGACAACAAGGATTGAAAACAGTAACACACCGAAATCTCAAATATACCAACGATGAAACTGTCAATCAATTGATTTCAACAAAAAAAGGCTGAAACATAATGTTACGGCCAATCGCCCAAAAGTAATTCAAATTCACGACAAAGTTGATAAAATATTTTCCAAGTATGAAAAGGATCAATCACACGAGAGAAAACGAAAGCTATAGGAAGATAAATCCAACCAGAAAAGGGCAAACAGTCAGGTTTTCGAGAAATAAAGAAGCTGGTAAGACAAATAAAAAGTACCGATAATAGATGCAAGCATTCACTAATTTGGAAAGTTAACAAACAAATAAGTGAAAGACAAAATACCAAAAGAAGTATCATTAATGGTAACAGCAAAAAAGAAAGAATGAAAAGTTGGTTTGACCAATATCTCGGAAAAGCGCCTGTTATGCTGAATAGAAAGAGGACATAAGTAATAAGGAGGTATACCTGCACATCTGAGAGCTTGAACATAAAAACAGTACCATTTGAAATAGAAAAGTACCGGAAAGTGAAAAAGTCACTTAAAACTTTGAAATCAACAAGAGAAGATGGCATTTCGCCAGAATTCCTGAAGCATTGTCAACTCGATGAGATAGTACTCGAATATGAAAACAATTTGATAAGTAAGTAAGTATAATTACGCCATTAACTTAAAGATTACAATTAAAAATCTAAATTGGAATAAAGAAATAAAATACATAATAAGTTAAAAATCACGAACATCTAAACTAGAGTGGCAAGGGTAGTATTAATAGATTGAAAGACCTTGAGTCCATAATGGTCCCCTCAACGTTTTGTGGTTAAAAAATAAAAATAAATAAATAAATATATTTAAAAAGATGAAACGATAAAAAGTGAACAAAAATGCCAAAAATGTTTGTATTGTTTGTGGAGGCATTTTAGATAAATTCCTTTTTTGAATGTTTTATATGAAACGTTGCTTGATCTTATGCTTGAAATGTTACGATTGTTTGTGGTCTTAAGATCTGAGGATAAGTTATTCCATAATTTAGGCCCTAAATAGACCAAACATGTTTGGCCCAAGTTGCTTCTGCGTAAGGGAAGATATAATTTGTCTTTCAATCTTATAGTGGAATGACTCTGATCGGCTGGGTTGAACATCTCTAAGAAATATGCTGGCGAAGGATGATAAAAAATTTGAATACGCTTGCACAAATACATTGATCAAATTTCTCTTTCGTTGGAAGCCAGTTAACGTTTTGAAAATCTTTTGCATCCAAGCGTGCCATGTTTTTTAGATTTAAACAAATAAGAACATACTTATTTTGTCTTGTTTGAATTTTCTTGGGTAGCCTGCTATTTAGAACAGGATACCCCGCAGAGAAGCGTAATCAAAAAAGCTATGATTATACTGGTAAATAAAATGAAATGGCGGAACTCAGTGAAGAAAGATTGAAAGTGCGTGATCATACCATCAAATTGTGACCACCCGCTTGAAGTTTAGATTAAAGAGAAGATCTTTGAGATCAAAACTCAAACTGAAGAAGAAGATGTTCGAGAATGTCTTGAAGAATTACATTGAAGTACAACAACAATAAACAGTTCAGATGAGGAACATATACTCTGCTCTAAGTGAGGGCAACGAGGATCAGAAACAGTAACGTACCAACACCTGATAAAGACCAATGACGAAACTGCCAACGAGCTAATTGCAACAAAAACTTCTCAAAAGAGAAATCCACCAGCAAAGGTTAGACATCAACTTAACACCATTGCTAAGGTCAGGAAATCAAAGCTCTAGAAAGTACTATTTTGGCATTGGACTACCATGAATTGTAAAAAAGTTAACTAATGAGAAGCTCTTTTCAACAGAATACAGCCGGTACTGGATACACTGCTATGAAACCACGAAAATGGGCTTAAGCCTGGTAGATCAAAAATGACTTGTATTCTATCATTACTTTGTCTCATTGCGATAGTCGAGAACAAGAACGTAAAAGCGGTCATGTTATTCTTGGACTTCAGCCAAGCTTTTGACAGCTCCTACATAGAAAAAATGATCAAAACACTCCATGCAAATGTAATACCTGATCATACCAGGTGTCCCAAAAAATGATTTGATCGAGTCTAACGATGATATTATTACCTAAAACATTGCAAGAAAACAAAATACCTTTGTTTCGGCCATTCTTCAATTTTGCAAAAGCAAAAGTTAAATAATACGTTAGAAGCCTGGTATTATATTGAGGTAGCCTGTTGTCTTATCTATTAAATTGCATACTGCTCACCAAAAATAACAGCAAAATCAATAAAAACCAAGGGCAACTTAGCTTTACACTAACTTACCAATTGCTGCTGCAAGTCCAGCCTCTGCAATCAAATTGTGTCCACAAGCATGGCCAATCCCAGGGAGTGCATCGTACTCACACACGATACCAATTTTCAAACCTTCATCATTTCCATACTTTGCAACAAATGCAGTATCAAGAGGTGTTTGTTTGAATACTTTAAATCCTTCGTCTTGGAGAAAGGAAGCAAGAATTCCATGAGCGTATTTCTCTTCAAATCCAAGTTCAGGCTTCTTCCAAATATTCTGACTGATTTCGTTAAATTTATTGCAGCGACTATCTATGGCATCTTGGCCTATTTTGATAAGCTGAGCGAATGATTGTGTGGCTGCTGACATAACTGTAATACAAAAATAGAACTAATTGCTGTGATAATTATCAGCAAGTCATAGTACTATGTAGAAATACGTTATTAATTTAAAACGTTTTATATTTTGCACAATGTTCTACGTAACTATGTAATTATGCTAATATTAGTTTAAAAAATGAATAGATAGACAAATGTTACAATGTTATATACTGGTAATGTTTGCAACCATGAACAAAGTCTATCACCTTGCTCTTACAATTACATCACATCTTTCAGTTTGCAAAAGTGAAATATCGTTTAGGCTAAAGTTACTTAAGAAATCGACTTTCAAAAACCAAAGTTAACTAGCTTATGCTTTTTGCATGCGAGAAGAGTCACACTGATATGACCAATTTATTTACAGTTGCTGACTAATGAAATGGATGAACATTGCAAACGAACCTTCATCTAAAGAATTTGAAAAAAATAGCAACTAGTACGAGCCATAAATGGGACATGCTACTATTCTAATTATGTGAAGCAAATAGTCATCTGAAATGAAAAACATTATATTGTTACATTGAGTGCTGAATTCTTGAAATTTACTGAATTTTGAAACAAGAAATAAATATATAATGTATCGTTAAATGAACTTTTAAGGACTCTAATGCTATACTTTTGATCTCGTTTGCAAAGTCGATTATCTGTCTAAAACTCCCTCATTTTCGGAACATCCTTGCTTTCGTGGAATTGATCCATTATTGCAAATTTGGTATGCTTTTCAAATTTCTTAAATAATGTTAATATAGGCTGAATTTGTGAAATGTGTTGGCAGTCGGCAAAGACTGAAAAAGTCAAATGATGTTGACATATATGCCTTACCTTTACTTGGCTGAAGACAAATACAATTGGGTTTAATTTACAATGCGATGATAAATAAATCTGCAAACAAACTATCCAAAAATGTTGAAATTGTCCAAAATTTTATCTAAGGGCGTGATTATACAAAATTTTCCTATATATTCTAAATAATATATATTCTAGAATCTAGGTATTAAACTACCATGAGAGTGTCATTTGAATTTAAGTATACATTCGTTATATTAGGATATTTATGTTATATTCGTTATATAATTTCAAATAATTGGTTGCAATGTTTGATTTAACAAGCAAGCAAGCATGGCCTAGTGATTTAAGGCGCCGGACTCATAACTTCAAGGTCGTGGGTTCGAATCCCACCAAGGTCATACTTGCTGCAAAAGTGTGAGGAGAGCTGCTAACTCTCTGTAATTCCAGGAAAAGGCAAAAGGAATCACGAGGTGTGGACTTTCGCGGGCTAGGCACGTTAAATACGATATCTCAACTCATATATGTTGATCATATGGGGGCCTCCGGCTGATAATAAACACAAAGTAATACACATCCAAAACCCAAGAAATCAACTCAAAATGAACGGAAATCTGGATATTTTTCAAACCTATTTCACTCATAGTGTTATACGATTCTCATTTCTCTGTACGATCCGCAGTAGCACAGAAAAAAATGCCGGGCCTAAAAACCCTTAATTCTTTCATTTGGGAATGATTGATAAACAAGGGAAAGAAATTGGATTTTAGCAGAGGCAAAGCTCGGTTCGGAGGATTGCAACAAATATTTATTGGCCTATTTGCAAATGGGATTTTAAGCAGATTAACATTGTTAATGAAAATGCTGGTCTGTGGTTTTGAATCCTTTGACAGAAAAGTTTTGTTACTTTAATAATTTCGGAATGACGAAAAGTAATGAAAGTAAGCCAAGTGTGTCACAGTCAAGCAAAGGACATTTCATGCATTGTAGCAGAGACCACGAAGCCATACTGAATGGTTGGTCTGAAGCCCCTGCACTTTTCTCCAAATTACCTGCTTTTCGGCTGTAGCAAAAACAACAACAACAACAAAGAGCAAATGTATTTTTTTAAATTTAAATTTGGTAACATAAAATAGCTAACAGCTTCTTAATGCGAACGTTCTTAAAACATAACTACGACAATTATTAAAAATATGAGTTTTTTATATAACATGAGCAAGCAACTGAGGCGATGTCTTTGATTTTTGCTTGAAAAATATTTTGGCTCTCTGCCATCTTTAGTTCAGTAGGCAGTGCATTCCACAGCTCGCTACATTTAGAGGGTACCGTATCTTTTCCATATATAACAGTATTTGGTTCTTTTCTTTGAAATTTTTCATTTCTCAGTTCATTTGGTGTTTCTGTTAGTTTGAAAATTTCTTTTATGAATACAGGTAATGGATAGTTATGTAAATTTATGTAGCCAATTTTTGAAGGTTTTTTATATGGATTGTTACTGTGTTATCTTTCAAAAGAAGTTCATCAAAGGTTGATGAATAGTCATTGTATGCTACTCTAAGCGCAGCGCCCTTGGTGTATATTTTTAATAAGGTTGTTACTTTTACGGCTGCAGTAGATCCAGGTTTATAGGGCAGTAGTTGAAAAAATTAATGATAATAATAATTCAAATAATTCTAACTGCTCCTCCTTCACACGCACGAGTTACAAGTTAAATTACCGATAAAATATTCAATTCAACTCCAATTCTTGTTCAGCTATTGTTGAAAGCCACCATTAGCGAGTAGAAGCTTCCCTGTGTTGGAATTTTCAAGGAAGGTTTTCCCTCCCAGCATTTCCCAGACTTCCCGCACCGAGCTATAGCTGAGACTGACTTTTGCAATTTCACTTGGTGCAAGTATCTTTTGTAGCAATTCATGATGAATGAATCAAAAGTTTCCTTTTCTTCAAGCCCATGTAAGATGCTATTCTAGATTGTACATTAACCTTCTTACTTGCTTCTCTACATATAAGTTTAATATGATGATCAAATTTTAATTTTATTTCTATTGAGCTGGGGTACAGTGCATTGAAATTACAGTAATCAATGCACGTTTCCGTGGTTCGTTTCCATGGTTCGTTTCCATGGTACATTTCCAAACGGATTACTGCATTTTCAAAAATACCAAATACCTCAAACACCACACACCATGAAAATACCACACACAACTGGGACTGCCCTTTGAAAATCAAAAGTCATAAAACAAAAAACAAAATTTGCTTTGTACTTTCCCTGGCTATAAATTGAAAAGAAATTGAAATCCCACTGTGCAGCATGCAGTTTTTGTAATGAGCGTTTAGAAATATGAAGAAAAATCCAGGTAAAAAAATAGCATATTGGGCGGATTTTGGGTCACTGCTAAAATGCAACAAACATTGAAATGCATACAACATCGCTGTTTTTGTTGATAAGTTTTCGTTAACATCCTCAAAATGAAACGACTTGTATCTTTCTCTGTGCTTTGAGCAAAATTTTAAAATTTACACGCCAAACATTGGTTGAAGTTATACAGTACTTAAGCCGGGATCACAGACATGCCACGTCCATGGCACGTCCATAATTTTCTGCCAGTTGCGTTGCTATAATTTGGCCAATTTGACAGAGAAAATAATGACAAATAATAACAATGACAAATAAAAGAACCCGGGAACCAAATCAAAAGTCTTGGCACTACTTTGTACACATTGCAAGTGAAGACCAATGTTATTCATGCCCTAGCCAATTTCATAATCAATGCAAAATTGAAAAATTCAGACCACACCGGCACACGTTTCTTGCCACCATTTACAACAGTTGTTGTTTTGCAGCGCATCGCTGTTGCAAGGAGGGGGGTTGGGGGAGCACTTAATTTCATTATGGTAAGGGCGTGTGGACAGTCAAAATTATTTTAACCCATTCATAGGTAATTGAGTTTTTTGAAAACCCATCCAAAGGTTATAAAAAAAAGCTAAACAATGAACAGAAAGGTAGAATTTCAAAAAATGAATCCATTCTCCGGTAAATTTATTAGAAACACAGGTAAATTTTTGGTTTCTCCTGTTCTCATGTAAACGCTCTGAAGGCTTTGAACTCGTGCCGAACTGCCGATCTGAGATCTCAGACCGGTCTCACGTATTCTAAGTTGAAAATTCTTCGTATTATATATCAGAAAATAACCTTCGTGGAGACATTACATTGTTCCCTTCTCCCTGCAGTAAAGTCTGGATGCAGGCTGTTAGGAAAACGGCTTGAGCTTTGGCCGCTGAGATAAACTTTATGTCAACGGCTATCAGCCCCAGAGCGCAGCCTGAATAAAATAATCTAAAACAAAACATTTCTCCCTGTTGGCTTCTTAAAGTTTTATAGTATGCCAAATAAAAATAAACAATATAAAAGGTGTAGAAAAAGACAAAACAAATGCCTTACATGTGGCAGGAAGGTCCCAGATGCTTATTATTGGCAATTACATAATTTAGAAAACAGATGTTTAAAGACGGGCAGTTCAAGCTAGAGGGTCATTTGTAATAGCATCGGCGGCATGCTTTTAAAATGACTTCTTGCTTTTAGAAACGTGAATCTTATAGCAAGGCCAGAGCCAGTTTCAGTCAGGAAGGACCAGCCTACTATTCAAAGTGAATTCAAAAGGGATGCCATCGGTACTTCATAAGTATTGTGGAGGGCTGAAGACAATGCGTTCCCAAGCCTGCCCTAGCCTCCAAATCTTAAAGGGAAGATCGTTTGAAATCTCAAGTCGGGTAACGTTCATCGAAAAACAGAAAATTTAAAATAATCTATTAGTTAAATTTAAGATTTCCAGTTGTCAACAACTGGATCTGACAAAAGAAATTGCTATTAGGCACTTACAAGAGTTAAGATTTCTGACGCGGTGTCGTTACTGCAAAGTTATAATTTACAAAATGTATGCAAAAGACAGAACAAAATTTCGTTACATGTCTATACGCTAGCCTGTCTTTTTTGTTATTACATTTTACATATTTAGGGACAGTGCAAAATATAGTTTACAATGGGGCCAGTGGAGAAGACAGGACAACTAGATTTTCTGGCCCCAGTCTCGATGGGGGAATTGACTTTTCCCCGCTTTATTGGTCGATTTAACAGATAATTTGGCATTCAAGTACATGAAATTTCCTCAAAAATAATTGATCTAGTCTTTAGAGTAAATAATAAACGTATCTATGCATCTATGGTATCAAATTTGTAAATTTTCAAAATAATGGTAAATCTAGTCAGTCGTTCCGTACCACGTAATGTTTGGCTATACGGGGCGCACACATTTTTTTTAAACATTGTTGATGGGGCGCTAAGTTTTTTAGCATTTTATGACAACAATGCGGCTTTCAATTTTTTTAAATTAATTTTTTGGTTTGCAACGGCCCTGTTGTAAAATGAATTTTGCACTGTCCCTTTCGTCTGTTCAGATGTGATTCTTCTGCGTCGTGAAGTTTAACATTTTAGTTCACATCAATTGTTCACTGAGACTCGGTGTTTAGTAAGCAAAAGATAGTCTGGAACTTTCATAATTTGTTCGCCCTTTTTCGTCTTTTTTGTCATGTTCGTTTTTATACAAGTCCGTCACAGACGCAACTGAAGGGCCAAAAAGTTTGCTTGGAATATCCAATTGCCTATGTGCGTTGCCCATGATTCGCATTCTTCGGCTGATGATGCGGCAAAATGATGCATTTTGTTGAACTTGAAATTTTGCACTTTGATGGCAAATAAACATTTGAGGTCTTTTGCTCCCTTCGGCAGAGTGACTGCCTTCCATTTGTAGCTTTCACACCCTGTCAAAACTTGCTTAACTTTGGATTTCACATCGATTCGATCCGTCTTCGATCCACTTGTATGCATTGAAAACTGGCCATCTCCATAGAGAACACAGTATCGATGCTTCCATTTGTGCGTTGGTCTTTCGGAGTAGTAATGTAGCCATCCAGCCTTGAGCGCCATATTTGCAGCTTGAATGAAGATGTCGTTTTCTGTTTGTTATTATTTTTTTTCAAGACAAAAGCAATTATTTTTGCGAACAGCTTTGTGTTGGCTTTCTAAGCAAGCGGATTACTTCATTAAAAGGATAAAGAAAACACGCATCAGGAGCGGTTGGCCGTGCTATTACTGCATTCAACGGGAATATATTGTGTGTACACAACCTCATTTACATTTACATCCTTTGTTGCCGAGTGGGTGGGTCTGTAAGTAGCATGATCATGTGGCCAAATTGTCATTCTATTTTTGGTCATCAGAACTGCAATGATTTGAGGTTTCCTTGCGATTTTTCCTGCATTCTGTGTTTTGATTTGTGCAGTCATAGGGGGAACACGGGGACTTCTCTTCCCTCTTGTTTCCCGGTGACAAAAATAAAGACACGGAATGTAGGACGATTAGAATGAGAGAAATGGAAGTCAGAATAAAATGAAAACTGTATTTTTCCTAAAGCCCGTGGTTAAAGACTCTTCTATGACATCCAAGTACAAACAAAAGCATCAAACCGCAGCAGCTTTTGGGCAGCACGGTAGACGTGGTTCTTTTTGTTTTGCTCCAAAATTCTTGTTAAGAAAACAACACATGCTGAACAAATATCCCTCAACTTAAACATTTTTGTACCAAGTTGCATTTTTCTTGAATAATTTATTTTTACAGCTGATAATACAAATGCGCGTTAACAAACAGGGCCCCCGAGAGGATTCTGAGGCCCTGGGCAAAAGTAAAACAGAAGCCTCTGTGAGTGGAGAGAAAAATGTTCATGGCCACGCCCTTTGTTTTGGCTTAAAACACTGCCACGCCTTTTAATGATTTTTTCCTATATCTTGATGAGTATAAAACTGTCTCAAATTGTTAACACAGGTGTGCCTTTGCATTGTCATAAATTGCACTGAAAAAATGTTTTCTGCTAAACATTTTGAGACACTCACATAGACTGGGGCCCTGGGACAAATTTCCCCCTGCTCCTTCTCGGCATCACTGGCTTCACTTCAGGAAAAGTATTTTTTATTAACAATTTATTGAAAAAATAACAGTTGCATATCCTGGATTAGAGCATTAAAAAATAAGAAGACATGTAATGATAAAAAATAAATAAGAAAATTAAAAAAATCCCCTTCTTCTTTATATTTTTTAAAATGATTTTTCTTTTTAATGATTTTTCTTTTTAATTTAAAAGGATCCTTTTATTATTCTCTTTCCGATCTTTGATCTCACAATTCCCAAAACGATCCCATAAAGAGTAACTGGCCCGCACAAACAGTGTTGTCTGATACAGGTTAGTTGTCCCAAATTCTCTACTAATTCGTTTTGTAAAGCTGGCTACCAACAATTTGCTTTTTGGAAGTATGGGAAAGTTGGCAATGGAAACAGAAAGATTTTGCCTTCTTGTGTTGTGACAATGATTCAAAAAATATTTCCTTAATCTGACAAT
>JAYJMH010057116.1:0-12725 GCA_036873815.1 Phacellophora camtschatica | reverse complement strand
GAAAACGTTATCCTCCATCACCATTTCACTCAGTGCTTCAGTTCAGAAATTTGAAAACATCGCTCGGCGCTCAAAATTAAGAAAAATCCAGAACAGCCTCGGTTTTACATGACGTTCGAAACACTGACCTGATTGGTTAAAAAGACAATAGCCATTGTTTAAATCCCAAATACTGCTCTGTGATTGGAGCGACAAAAAATTGTCGCCGATTGAAAACAACAACAACAAAGAGCGAAAGTACAGGGAACTTATGTAGTGAGTCTAGTTTAACCCTATCATACCCAAGGGGGGTGGGGGAGGGGGTGAATCAACATACACTGTTTTTGATGCTCTATCGAACTAATGACTTTTTTTGCTATTTAGACAATTAGCCTATTTTTGAACTGCGCATGCGCTAAATCAGTTTATTGCTTGAAAGAAACATTGTGACGTCATAAACAGAACACGTGATGCAGCAAAAAATAGATTTTATTTTTAGGTTCACCTCTTGATGGTCTACACACATGCCAAGTTTCTTAACTCTAGCTTCTGTAAAACAGAAGTTAAGGAGGGGGGGGCGAATCAGCCCCCCTAGTCTTCCTACAACATCAAATACCCTAGGTATGATAGGGTTTAAGAGTTCATTAGAAGAAGGATTATTGCCAAGGGACAGGAAGGACGCACATACAACACCCATCCACAAAAAGGGAAAGAAAAAAATTATCGGCCAGTAAGTCTGACCTCAATTGTCTGCAAAATATTGGAAAGAATTATTCGTGACCAAGCTGTTAAGCATTTAAAACAATTCCTGTCAAGTTGTCAACACGGATTTATGGAGGGTTGTTCTTGTGTTACCCAGTTATTAGATACCATCGACTCATGGTCAAAAGTTTTGGATGAAGGGTCATCACTTGATGCAGTTTACCTGACTTTGCGAAAGCATTTGATACGGAGTTTTTGCAAAAATTTGCAAAAAAGAGCTTGCAAAGCTGTGGCCGGTTTGAGAAATCTTGAATATGAGGAGCGTTTGAAAAAACTCCAGTTACCTTCTCTTGTTTACAGAAGTCTACGGGGAGACCTCATTGAAGTTTATAAGTACACACATACACATGATTGTTATGATACTAAGAGCTTATTTGAGATACAAGAAGATAATATATCGAGAGAAAATGACTTAAAAATTAAAAGAAGAAAGAAGTGTTGCCGAAGAGATGCTCGAAAAAGATTTTTCAGTTTGAGGATTACCGACATTTGGAACAAATTATCAAACAGCATAGTTAATGCAAATTCTTTGTGTTTATTCAAAATAAAAATTGATAATATATTCGGTGACACCAAGTATTTAATGGACAGAGCAGAAATCTGAGTATCATGTGTATTAAGAGAAGGGGATGTTCCAGAAAAACAGAGCTAAGCCACACTGTTCCTATCAATTTCTATTAGCATTTGATTTGATTGGTTCGTCCAATGCTAGGGCATGCTTTAAATTGTTTTCAACTTGCTTATTTTTCAGGAGCATCTCCTACCTAACAACAGCAAAATTAGAATTATAGCGATCTGTAACAGGCTTCTAGCCTTCAATACAGCATTTGAAAAAAAGTGTATTTTGCAAATCGGCTACCAGAATGTATCGGATTCGGATAATACAGCAAATTCATACTAAAAATTTATATGGGGCTGAGATTTAATGGACTGGGAGTGATATTTTATGGACTGGGACTGAGATTCGATTTTTGAACGCTTAGTACCCTCTACCCTGGGGTCCAGATCCTCTGATAAAAAAAGAGAGAAAAACTAAAAATGAGAAAAATAAAAGAGAAAATAAAATAAACGAGAGAGGTTCTGCCTCCTGCCCCGACTGTATATCAATTTCCCCCAAAATGAGACAGGAAATGTGGGATCGAGAAACCCGGACTACGCTGCTACAAAATTGTAGAATTAACAAAACATTTTCCCCCGGTTTTGACACATTTTACCCCGGTAATAACACAGAGGCGGATTATAAATTTTTTATTAAGAGGGGGGGGGGGTGCGAACAGCATATTTACTGACAAAAGGTGTGGCAAACATTTTTGTATGATTTTGCTCAACAATGTTTTCGTTTTTTCTGAAAAGAGGACAGCTAAAATGTTAGGGGTGTCGCACCCCACACCCCCCCCCCCCCTTAGGCGTAATATAACTGTTCATACGGGATTTCATAAAAATGAAACTAACTTTTAAGAAAATTTGCACTAATTTTGAACCATGTTTAGATTTAGGAACATTGGTCCAGAAGTAACCTTTATGATGGGCGCAGCATAAAGAGCTATCAATTTTGTGGTAACTGCATATCAGATTAACATTGGAGTACAAGGAACAGGTTTCCGCATTATTTGACTAATGGGCCACCATAAACCGAAGAAATGCGAAATCACTTGACAACAAATTCGTTTTAATTGGTTTTCAAAAATAGCAAAAATCTGCTTGTTTTCACTCTGGTTGAGTTTTACTTCTCGATCTTGCAAACTGGAATATTGCCAATTAGAAAAGAGCGGGTATGACGTAGCACATGCGCAATCTAAACTCGCCCAAGATAAAAAAACTGATCAGATCAATGATCAATTGAGATCATGTACCCGTCGCAGTCTCTGGTTGTTGTCAATGTGGTTTTCGTCAAAAATGTGAACTTGTTCTCCTCTCTTGATACTTAAAATATCTGTTGAAAATGTTATAATGAGCACAATGCTGACACAGCGGATACACGTGGACAAATTTTCGATGCAAAAAGAAGAGACGGGAATCAATTTAATATTTTTCTAATTTGTTCATCAATTTAGAGCACCGTCACTTTAAATGTTTGGTAAAAATGGAATATTTCTGAGTCACTTGCGGTTAAAATTTACATTATGAAAAGATAGAGAACATAACGTGATTGGAAGTAGAATGAAATTCGATGCACAGAATCTGAGGTTTTGCTACATATTTGCGATTGATAAAATTCCAAAGATAATTGCATCAAATTGAATTTTGATCGGAAACTAAAGTCGTGAATCAGGTTAATTCGAATAGATGAAATGTGGTTTATATATCACTGATAAATCATAAAACTGAGTGTCTTATTTCTCGTTAAAAGGAACTTGAATTCAAACAGACGTCATGTCAGTTTGCTGGTGGCCGAAAAACATTGCTAAATCTGAGAAAGAATCCGGTATTTGAAGAGTGAGTACCAAAGCCAATAAAATACACTTGCAAACAGAAAGTTTGACGTCAAAGTCTTGGAAAATTGTCATGTGAAACAATTCCAAAAACGTTTTAAAACTGCAAAACTTGCATTGAAGAAGAGCAATAAAAAACAAGAGATTACCATATAGGACAGTGATGTTACAGAAGACGAATTTAGTTATCGTTGGATCGATAAAAACTGGAAACAGAATAATTAATGATATGCTGTTTCTCATTCAATTGTTTCAAAATGCTATGACTCATTTGTAAATAATAAGATGTTCCTACGAATTAAAAAAGTTGTTTAAAATTCAGGAAACTATTTGAAAGAAGAATGACATAATAATAAAACTGTCACGCCTTGATATTTATCATCCCACTGTTTCATCGTTTGATGTCAAGTACTTTTGTTTATATAAATGATGGCATTTAACGATTTCATTTTCGACAAAAAGTCAAGCACGATGGGCCTTCATTCAAGAAGTCGATCTATGCCCAAATTGGTATTAAAATCAACCAGAGAAGAAATGGATAAATTAAATAAAACATCAAATGGTAATACGGTTATTTTGGACAGCTTAGAATATCCTCCTTGGGTTAAAGCTGATGTCATTCAGATGTGCTCTGGAAAACATCCAACTAGAGCAAATGATAAATATTTTGTTGAATTTTCGTCAAAATTATTCAAGTCTACCTCCTCCTTAGGAAATTCTTTCGATCAAAAGTCAGAAGAAAAAAGACAGAAGAACAGTGAAAAAGGTTTTTCTGGAAGACTGCGTGGAATATTTCAATCTTTGTTCAATTTGGACAAACGTTCAAAGCATAACGCGATGGAAAGTCAAAGTTATGGTTCAGTTTATGGCTCAAATTTCGAAATGATTGACAATTTTAAGTATAAAAGAAGCAGATCAATGCCAAATCTTCATCGACGCATAAAAGTAGATGGCGGATCACCATCAACTTCGTTTCGTTATCAGAAATCAAACTTTTCAAATTTTTTACGAAGGTCAACAAGACGATTAAATTCATTTAAGTTTGAACGAAATAGTTCTTCAGCGTCTTTGGAAAGAAGTAGTTCAACCGAAAGTTCACCTGACTTTAATTCTGAATTGAAGATACCTTTCCCAAAAATGAAAAGACGTCAATCTACAGGGAGCCCAATAAAACAAAGGCAATATGCGGGCTGTTTTACTGGTCAAAGAAGTTCTTCTGTCAGTGATGGGCGTCCATCAATTAGTTCACCAATACCAATATGTCTTTCAGATAAACTCAGTTGTGAATCGCTCCTGAAAAGCACTCCAGAAATTTTAAAAAGTTGCACCAAAGAAAGTATAATCGGCGAGACTAAGGTACTTCCCACAGAAGAAAAAACACTCAAGCAAGAACAGGAACTCAAGCAAGAACAAAAAACGAGGCCAGATAAAGGAAGACAACGAAGAGAAAGATTTCGAAGAGCAAAAACGACCGAAGCTAATTTTTCAGGATTTAGTAGAGCCGACAAATATGCAGGAAGATCAATGACTGAATGTTCGGGTAAGACAGAAGAAGGCAACGCACCAGTTGAACTCAGCGAAACCGTCATATCGGAAGCAGCGCAGAAACGTCGAAAAAAAGCAGTTGCCTCACGCAGAGGATCTCAGAAAGTAATGGCTGTTGAATTAAACGAAGAAGAGGAAAATAAAATCAAAACCAACTCTCAATGCCAAACTGTAAATGAAGGAACAAAAGAACTTCGAGTGATTGTTGAAAAAGAGCTGAAACAGTTTCTGGGTACCAAAAAATTTCATTCAGAAAATACAAAACATTGGTGCAAAGATATAAGTGAATTGGTGAAAGATCAATTGCAAATTATGACTAGAGGAATTTATAAAATAGCTGTTCAAGTATTTATTGGAGCTGTGGAGGAAGATGGCATCACAACGGCTACACAGTGTACTTTAAATCCAGCAAGCGATGATTTTGCGGCTGTCTCTTATCGAAACGATTCTCTCTTTGCTTTTGCAACTGTTTTAGTAATGGATTTTAGCGATCAAGGAGTTTCAAAAAAAAGTATGTTAAATGAATCTGAATCAAAGCTGTTTTAACATATAAACATAATTATACATGCGAAATTATCCCATTTTGTAGTTACGTTTAACGGAAGCAACGCATTGAAAAGGAAGTGTTGTGCCCATTTATTCTGATCCATGTTACCTACATACGTCATTGAATCTCTATCGATTTGTGTGACGTGACGTATCAATTGTGACATATCTATTTATTGCATATCCGGGTGGCCCGAGAAAATGTTTGCATCATGTTTGCAAAGCTTTTATAGAGGAGGTTAAGATTTGATAATTTTATTTTTGCTTGAAGTTGTTGTGTGAGGCTTCAACTTAGAATTTGATACCTTGTTTGTCAAAATCTACGTAATCTATGAGCTATTAAGCATACTGACCGAATCCAATTAATTGTTTTCTGCTTTCTCAAAGTCAAAATGTGATATTTTCAGCAGATTGCAGCAGCATAAACCATCTATTTTTGGTTTCAATGAATATGACTCTTTGTGATTATTATTAGATAAAGTTTGGCAAACAAGGTTTCTATAAGTTTCACCTTAAAAGTAGCTTTGCAAACGTAGGAGGAACAAGGAACATTCCATTATTAAAACAAGGAGTATTGTATTTATTTCATGCTGAATTCATTTGATATTTTATTCTAAATTCAAAACAAAGAAAAGAACCACCCGGTAAATAGTATAACATGATTAACATGATACAAATGTGCAAAACTTTGATTCAAATGAAGTCGTTCAGAGACGTAGGAAGCATTTGAATAGTTGGGGGGCACAACATTTGAAGGGCACTTTGACCACGCCCATTTTTTATGACCACGCCCTAAACACTGATCCCTCATTTCTGCTTGTAAGTATGATCTTTACATGAATTGACATACGGTTAAGTCAAACATTGTAACCGATTATTTGAAATAACATAACGAATATAACATTAATATCCTAACATAACGAATGTATATTCGGATTCAAATGGCACCCTCATGATAGTTTGATGCCTAGATTCTAGAATATTTATTATTTAGCACATAATGACACAACAAACTGCTTAAAAGGTCATCAAATATTTAACTGAATCTAACTAATAGCTCACGCTAAATGCAAGCTAGCTAATCCTAAAAATTACTGATTTATATTGACCAGTTTTGCCTTAAACATTCCCTTAGAAGAAACTTTAAATTGCTCTTCAGATAAAGATTGGTGAAAACCTATAAAATTATATATAAAATTTACATCTTTTCCATCCGCCCTCGTTAGGCTTCTTCCTCAATATAATCATGATGCAATACTGCCTGCTATTCCAATCAGCGGTGTCACCAGCCCTCCAATCAGCGATCTCAAGCAGTATTCTAACAATTGTCTGTAGTCTCAGCATTTAAAAATCGATTAAACAGAAAGTTATTTTCATCATGGCGTACATATATCTAAGACGGATGAAAAAATAACTTGCCAAAAATTAATAAAGAAATTATTCCAAAAGAAACATAAATCTTCCTTCCCCTACATATTTTCAACCTATTTCGAGAAATTAGAAAATCGAAATTGTGAGCATTAACAAGCACTGCACAAAATTGATCGAGCCTTCTCCGTGCTCCATCTGAAATGTCCTAAGACTTTATCTTCGCATTGACCACAGACTACAGTTTTTAACGGCATTTTTTGAAGGGGCTCTTCTTTTTACTTTTTGAGATTAAGTAAGGGCACTTTTGTAAATTTTTTCAACATTGGAAAAGGCATTTTCTTGTAAAAATTTTTTTCAAAATTGTAACAATGCGATTTTTTATTAATCTTCGAGAAAAGGGGCCCTTTAATCTATTTTTTGGGACTAAAAGGGACTTTTAAAAAAAATTCGTGATTATGGAAGGGCACATTTCAATTTTATCGGATAAAAAAAAGGGCACTTTTCAATTTTTCACCTGGAAAAAAGGGCACATTTTTCAATTTTGAGGGCACTTTTCCATGTTTGCAAAAAACTGAGGGGGCACGTGCCCCTAGTGCCCCCCCCCGGTTCCTACGTCTCTGAAAAAACTACTAGCCAATAAATAGATATGCAAATCAAAAATTTTCGAAATATCTTACGCTCTATCTATGCTCATTTTAAAATTAATCATGAGTTAATGTGACTTTAATTTACTTTTTACTTTATAGATTTAGATTTAGACCATGTATCATATGATATTGTGTCAATGAAGAAAGAAGTGATTATTTGGTAGTCCTGAAGCCCGCGAAAAGACAGCAACAACAATTTTTTTGAGTTACTGTTGGATTGGATTTTGAATTGCAGTGAAACTTTTAAAAATAAATGGCAGATGGAATCTGGCGCAGACGACAACACAAGTCAAAATGTTTCTACCAAGACGCTTTTACGTTTGAAGAGAAAAAGAAAAGATGATCCTTTGAAGGCTCTTTGTAAGAATTTTCGTTCAATAGAATTTAACTCGTAGATGATATTCTCCTCACACACAACAAAAAGAGATTTTGTCAGATTTTTAGTAGGGCATGTCAAATAATTAATGGTTTATCATCACAGTGAGTGAAGAATTCGAAAGTGGGTTATGATGTTGTATGTTTTGTTGGCTTGAACTTGATTGGCGCTATCTTAGAAGTGCACCTCTCTCTGAAATTACTTTTGATGAATATGGAGGCCAGTGGCGAAGCTAGAGGTCCTGCTGGTCCTGCCCGGCAGGACTAACAATTTTTAAAGATTACAAATACTCAAATACTTTATGACAATTTGCGAAGGACGTATTTTGCATTCGGGCTTATTTTTTAGACATTATAAATTTGAAAGAAAGGGAGACGATTTGTACACCAATGTAACTTTGTCGTTGGTTGACGCTTTGAATGGCTTTGATTTGGTCATCGACCATTTGGATGGACACAAAGTGAATTTACACCGCGACAAAATCACGTGGCCTGGAGCAAAGATCAAGAAGGCCAATGAAGGAATGCCGAATTACCATGACAATAAAAGCAAAGGAACCTTGTTTATCACTTTTGATGTTAATTTTCCTAAAGGAGAACTGTTGAGCGAAGAAAAAGAAGGTAGGAGTTTAGAATTGATTACAATTTTAGAGTCGTCGGAAGCTGCTCCAGAGATTGGAGGAGCTATTTATTATTGCTCTCAGAACAATAGAAACAAAGATTTATTAAATAATTGTATTCTACTTTCTTTTTTTTTTTTTGTTCTCAGAACAACAGAAACAAAGATTTATTAATTAATTGTATTCTACTTTCTTTTTTTTTTTTTGTTCTCAGAACAATAGAAACAAAGATTTATTAATTAATTGTATTCTACTTTCTTTTTTTTTTTTGTTCTCAGAACAATAGAAACAAAGATTTATTAATTAATTGTATTCTACTTTCTTTTTTTTTTGTTCCCAGAACAATAGAAACAAAGATTTATTATACAGTTGTATTGCACTATCTTTGTTTCCAAATCTATTGCAGAGGCTGAAATCCCCAAACTTATCCCAGTTCCTAGGGCACTTGATTAACATTGTGTCGAGGAGGTGTACTTGAACTTACGACCGTACATAAAATTTCGGACAGACAACTTCAGACAAAAGTTTCAGACACTTTTAGCAGAGCTGGGACAATGTTTCCTTCTTTTAGTTCATGGTGCAAATTTTTTTAATTTTAATTTTTACTTAAGAGGGGCAATGAGCGGCTCTTAAAAACTTTTTGAACAAAAATGTTTTAAAAAAATCAAATTTTCGACGTTTCTTGTCGATGTAAATGTAGTATCGGGGGTGGCCAATAAATCACTTTTCCAAAGCTGCTGTTAAGGAGATTTAGCCTTGATAATTCTGTTTTTGCTTGAATTTTGTATAAGAAGCTTCGATTTGTAATTTAATACATCGTTTGCCAAAATCTACCCAATAATCAGTGAGTTATTGAGTTAGTGACTCAATTAAATCCGAAATAGAGGATTTATGTTGCTGCTGAAACATCACATTAATTATTGCTCAAGGTTTACCAAGTAGATTTTGACACACAAAGCATTAAACTTAGAATTGATGCCTCTTACATCCACATCAAGCAAAAACAAAATTATAAAAATTAAAGCTCCTCCGAAGCGTGGACATTATTGAGCCACCCACACCTGGTACATTTAATTACTGTTTTGGTTTTTTCAATCGAAATAATTATCGATTGTTTCATTGCGTGTGTTTATTATCAATTTTCAAGAAGCATAGTCGTAATGAAAAGACACAATGCTTCCATTATAATAATTTCATTATAATAGCATAATAATAATAATAACGAATATTTATAATATTTAATATTTAATATTTATAATCAGCGCACAAGGCACTACTGTCGCTAGTTAATTAGAAAATTAAATACAGGGTTGCCAAAGAAATGTCCTCACCTTTGCAAAACTGCTGAGGAAGAGCTTCTGTTTTGATAATTCTATTTTTGCTTGCATCTGATAGAAGAGGCTTCAATTTATGGTTTGATACCTTGTTTGCCATGTAGTCTACCCAATAATCACCGAGTTACACTCAATGAAACCAAAAATATATTATTTCTGCAATTTGCTGAAAATACTGACTTTCCTTCAGTATAGCTCAGGAGTTACTAACTAGATTTTGGCAAACAAGATATAAAACTTAGAGTTAAACCCTCTTATATAAACGTCAATCAGTAAAATAAGAACTAAACGTCAAACGTCAATCAGAACTAAACGTCAAACGTCAATCAGAACTAAACGCCAAATGTCAATCAGAACTAAATCTCCGCTATAGCAGCTCTGCAAACATGGGGAAATTTTTCGGTGCACCTTTTTTTTATAAGAACATCGAGGTTTGAATTTTGCAAAAAAAATGAAAGCAAATTAAGGACATGCTCAACCTCATGTCCAGTTTTTCCAAAAAATTCAACACCGCATTTAGTGTTATGAAATGATTTTCGGTGATTGTTACTTAACTATACAAATTACTTAAACTATACCAACACGAGTGATACTAAACACGAATGCTCCCTATGTTTTGTTGAAGCAAAGCAGGAAAAACTGGTCACGTCGTCAATTAGGATAAAATTACAGAAGAATCTTCCGTGCAAAATTTAAAACAATGTAAGAACATTTCAGCCTCAAATTCTTAGAAATTTAAGAACATCGAGCCTCGGTAAAAGTTATCTACACTAATAAAATTTTCTGTCTACATTAATAAAATTTTCTTTGTAGATATCAAGAAGATATTGAAGCAAGTGTCCGCACAAACTGTTTACAACGGTTTGTAATCTTTAATTCAAATTAGAGCACAACATCAGAGACAATGTTTACAATTTAATTAGGCCATGTGATGAAATTTTTGAGGTATCATTTTGCAATTTGACTTAGAGAAAGGCGCCCATCATTTTGAAAGATTCCATAAAGTAACAGATATTTACTGTATGTATTTAAAGAGATGTTGATGATAATCAGGGAGACATTTTTTCTCTTGCTCTGTTTCTGTTCCACATTTTTCGTATTGTATGAAAGTTGTATCTCGCACAGGGTCACAAAAACGAAGACTTTTCCAAAATTTTAAAAATTTCCTGCAGATGAGAGTAAATAATGTTTGTTAAGGCCTCGCGTTTTGCAATCATTTATCTGATATTGTAATTATTGCTCTACTGGCGTTATTAAGTGCTTTTTCAGTTGTTCAGCCATACAAGACGGACATATTTTGGTACCCAAATAACTTCCTGTCCCTCAGAAATATCAGCCCTGCCTTTGTCATTCTTTTCTTACCTTTTTATGAATAAAACCTAATTTTAGCACGAGGTTTTATTCATAAAGCAAGCATTATTGAGTTTTTGATAATTTCGCGCTTGTTTATTAACATTTTGTTGTTTGGTTTTCATGGGAATTGAGTTATTTTTAAAGCATTTATTATTATTCTTTTCGCACCAACAACAAGAGCAGAGTTTGTAACAATAGTGAAATCGACACGCCAATTTTAAAGCTATTAGCCATTCAAGACAAAGCGAATTCTCTCAGGCAGAAAATCAAAACGAGGCAGATGAAATCGAGAGAAATTGGCACCAACAACACTGCGCATGCTCATAGAAGATCGATCGGATCCTGTGCAAACGGAATAATTTTCGGATGAGTTTTTGTAAAAAGGCATGCAAAAAGTTGTGGATCAGATCCAAATGGAACTGAGCCATTTTTTTTCGTGTAAACATTGTTTAACTTCCTCATGAAGTAGTTTTTGAAAGACCTTGCCACGCTCCTCCGCAGCGTCTTTGAAATTTTACTTGTTAATTTTCGATAAAATTTTACCCCCTTCTTATTTTTTTCTCGCTTTTAAATCAGACACTGCGAAGGAGTGTAGGCGACTTGCTGCGTGCTGCTCGATGCAACAATAGGAATTTCGATATGATGAAGATTAAATTGTTACGCAAAACAAATAAGTTTTATGATCACGAATCGTAATTACCGCACGGAAACGTGCCAAACTCCTGTTTCAGGCTGTGGTCCCCATTTATTATGGTCGTCACACTCGTATCGTCCGCTGGCATCAACATTCCAGTGCCCATCATTATATTTATAGAAAGCGTGATCGGAGATGCTGCTGCTCCAATGGCTTTCTTCACATTCAGAAAATTTAGAATTGTCATCTGGAAATTTTTCATAAGAACTGCAATTTCTAGGCATGAAATTCGGCAATTTCTGCAATTTCTTTCCATCCGTACCAATGGAAAAATGTGCGACAACAACTTCTCCGTTTGGATTCAACGAGGTTTTGATGTGTATTGTTCTTGTAATATTGCAATAGAACATAAACTGCTTGTATTGTGTGGCAGCTCTCAAGGCTTGCAATGCTGTTCTTCTCATTATGTAATCTCCACTTGCTTTGAAACCTTTCAGGTTATCGATATAAACTGGTTGTCTTCTAGGATTGCCGTGTTTGTAATTAAGAACTCTAAGCCATCCTCCTACGTTAATGCAACAAATTGTCAAGTGTTGATATGAGGATATTATTAACATTTTATATTTTATTAACATTTTATTAACATACCGTAATAATTCGATTAGGCCCCCCTCTCGAATAAGCCCCCCTCCTCTTTAAGGGGATTTTTCAAATAAATCCCCCTATTTTTTCAAAACAAAGGGGGGATTATTCGAATTCTGTTACAGAAGTTTCCAAATTCTAGAAACTCCTTATCTGTGGTCACTTACCTGTGTTTGAGGCAGACCGATTTTTTCCGCTTGTTATAAATCACTCATGTTTTTGAAAACGCATTTTTATTGCCATATATGGTCATGTTTATTTCTCGCTGAAACTGTCAACAACCGTACAGTTTACTTCAATTATAATGAAATTGATCAATTTTCACGAAACATTTATTGGAAACGCGAAAAATTGAGAAATTATTTTGTTTAAATGCTTGAACTAACATTTAACGCACCAGCTGTTCGTGGTATTTTATGTGACAGAATTACTGTCGATCGCTGTAAACCATGAAGGAATAATTGGGCTTTCCATAAAAACTGTAC
>JAYJMH010057105.1:0-12729 GCA_036873815.1 Phacellophora camtschatica | reverse complement strand
CAATAATTATGATCCATATACAACTAAAAGAACATGGATGACACAAAATATCGATTAAATTCAACGATTTATGCAAATATATTGTTCTTGCATACAGAGCTTATTCAGTTATCTGAGACCACATTTACCAGTCCAAAGCTGGAAATTAAAATTTCCCTCGTTTGTCAGCTTTCAAGTCAGTTTAAAAGAACGCCTTTTATTTCCAGTCTACATTTTGACATTAAAACAACCTGCTTGGTGCAAATCCAACTTGGGATTTTGGTTGGTAAATCTTTTAAAATTTGCTATTAAAAACATGCACTGGAAATAAACAATGTTTCATCAAATTAAATTCAAGCTGAAGAGTTACGATAATTTTAACTTCAAGTTTTGGACAAGCAAACATGGTCACAAATCACTGGATGACACTCCAAACTCTAAGACTGCTCTTTGGACGTCGTTATGTGTACGACTTGAGATTCGTAGTCTCAAGGATTTCAAAGTACTGCCCCGCAAACAGGGATAGCTTTTTGGGATCATTTGGTTAAAAGATTCATATCAATCCATAACATTTCAAGGAAAAGCACACACACACTCAAAATCCGTTGTGTTAGCCTTGAGAAATTGACGGCAAGTATATTTGCTCCCAAAGAAGATTAGTAATGACAATTCTGAAAAACAAATAGTACGTTTGTCCAAGCGATTAGAAGTTAAATATCAAACACCACATAGTGCAAAAAAACAAAATTTTCTTCCAAACACAGCATAGATCAACCGGTTGAATAAACAAAAATGCTGAGCGCTTGCTGATTGAAAAGCCTTGGTAATAAAACATTTCAATGCAAATTTTAAAGTTATTTTAGATGACATTAATCTGCATGTGAACATTAATTTTGTCAAAATTTGTCTTGTCATTCTGTAGCCATATGCAATTTTGGTGGAAGAGAAGAATGAAAAAAGACAATTTTTAGAAGTATTCTCGATGACAGGTGCACATGTTATTATCAAGGGATACAACAATACCAACAAATCTTTTTTCACACGATTTATTTTTAATTTTGACTTTTCTCAACAGAAATAAGTCGTGTCTGCAAAGCTAATATAAGGAGCGTCTTCTCTCGGAGATTTCAGTTGTTTCTGAAAATAAAACATTTCAGAAACATTTTAAATAAGGTCGCTCAAAACAAAAGCCATGAAGCGGCTGACGCTAGCTAAGCAATTTTGCACTCTAGGTTAACATTTTTATTTGTCCATAAATCTTTAAATACTAAAATCAAATGGTTGTCCTTCAATTCGAAGACCAGCAAACGTTTGTCGATTGTTTTTAAAAGTGCAAATGACGCGAAACTTTTTAAGGTTTTATTTAAAAGACCTTTAATCACAACGAGTAAAAATGTTTCTGTTTCTCGATATGTCTTTTAGTTTCCGAGATATTCTGCTGAGGAGTTGTCCGGATTCCCGATGCGTGAAATCTGTAAACCAGCAAACGTTTAACGGTATTTTAATTCCCCCGGTATATCTTACCTTTATGACGACATGAACCCGAGCCGATTGTCGGCGCAACTGTATTCGATGGACTTCCCGTAGAGCTCTGATTCCGACTTCTTCTTCGAGAAGAAGATGAGCTTCTTTGAGAAGAAGATGACCTTCTTCGAGTGGATCTGTTACGCCTGTTTCTTCTATTGTTATCAGGAAAAGGATGAGCCACAATTTCGCAAAGAATTGCACTGATCAAGATTAAACTGAAAGTGCGTTTAAAGTACATTGTGACAAGATGAACGCAAATACTTCTTCTTTGAAGACGCGAGAATGTCTTTTTGCTAAAACGAGTCTTAGACGACCTAAACCACGTTTGAATGACATGCAGTAGAAAGCTGGCAAGACATTTGTATTTTTTTCAAGTATAGGTACTGACCGGGGGTTGCCAAAGACAAATAATAATGAGTATTTAGTGTCGGTATTCTCATTCAAACATTTGCATATCATATTTTAGCAAAAAACCAACAATAGAAGAGGTAGGAAATTGTGATGAATATGGCTAGGAATAACGAATTTCGGAATAAAAGTTAATCGTTTTTTAAAATGTTAAAAATTAGCTATCGTGGGTTGGGATTATTTTTCAGGTAGCGTTTAATTGGGATTTATTTCTACCGACTATAATGCAAGACTATAATTATCAATGAAGATTTAAAAATTAAATAACCCCCAAAAATAAAATTGCTGATAGCCTACACTGCCCAGTTCTCAAAACGACTTTGTCTAAATCTGCTCAGATGGTCCTATAAGACTTCGGTACTCCTCCAAAAATCGCACGAAAATCTTTGGTCTATTGATAAAACATAAGTCTTTAAAAACTTTCTGTTGAGACGAGCTAAAATAATGACCTTAAATATTATAAGGGCCCGTGCCTACAATCAGCTATACTGGACAATCAGAAGAAACATTACATGCTTTAGATACTCACCCCCTAGTTTGAGAATTATTGACCATCAATGTGAACTAACGTGTCAGTTAACATTTGGTAACTTAATATTTGTTTTCCTGATAAACTTAATACCAAAGCTCAGTACAAAATAATTAGCGCAATTTAGCAAACAAATGTAAATTCGCCAACTTGATAACACAACTCAATACAAATGACCCTTAATGTTTGTACAGATGCAAAATATCCACGACTTTTGGTAGTGAAATTTAAAAATATGTGTGCAGTTTGTAAATTGTTTGTATATACATTGCAAGCTAAAATTGTAAATATACCTTACAAAATCTAAATGATAACGTTTTTAATTCATTTTTATTTTAATAAACATGCGCAGAACAATGCTTCATAAAATAATAATGTCTTTTGCTGGTTTTGTTTGCAGTAAATTTGTTAAAGCTTGATTTTAGGGAAAAAATACTTACCAGAGTTTGTTTGTTGATTGCAGAATAAATTATTAAAAAACTATGGTGCAACATACATGCATAAAAGAATATTTTGATGATATCTGATGAGCTGTCGATATCCTATTAAAACAATTCTTTAAAAGTTTGAGAGATTAAAATATTTTATTAATTTGTCCTTCCACTTTCTTCTTTCCTAATTATGCGTTGTCTATCTTCGGTCTCTTTCGCTGTTACGTCATATCTCTTTTTTCTTTGATTTTGAATTTTTCATTTTTCAGCATTTCAATTAACGCTACTTATTAAATATTGTTTTCATCGGTGTAATTAAAAGCACACAACCAAGCCAAAAGCACAGTAAACTGACAGGAATTATTTGATATACTTCTTGCAAGCTACAAACGCTGATCAAACAGAATAAATTGAATTCAGCTTAAATCGAAAAATTGATGTTTCCTTTGAGCTACAGATTTCGAGCTAGCGAGGTTCAACTGCAAGTCGCAACGCTGCACAGAATACACAATGTTTAAGAATACTAGGGGACGATTGCCATTAGTACAAGGTGCGAGTTATGAAGATAAAAACATTAAAGAGCTGGCGATGTGCAATTGCAAGTCGCAGGTTTGAGCTGGCAACGTTCAACTGCAAGTCGCAACGCTACACAGAATACACCATTTTTAAGAAGACTAGGGGACGACTGCAATTAGTAAAAGGTGCGAGTTATGAGGGTAAAAACACTATAGGGCTGGTGATGTGCAACTGCAAAGCACAGGTTTGAGCTGGCAACGTTTAATTGCAAGTCACAACGCTGCACAGAATACACTATGTTTAAGAAGACCAGGGGACGACTGCCATTGGTAAAAGGTGCGAGTTATGAAGATAAAAACACTATAGGGCTGATGATGTGCAACTGCAAGTCACAGGTTTCAGCTGACGATGTTCAACTGCAGGTCGCAACGATGCACAGAATACACCATGTTTAAGAAGACCAGGGGACGACTGCCATTGGTAAACGGTGCGAGATACGAATATAAAAACATTAAGATAGTATATTTGAAAAATTAGAACATCAAATTTCAATATAGAACTTTATTTCCAAAAAGAAACAAGTTTCAAGGAGCTCTTTACACATTTAAGAAAATTGCATTTAAAAAAAGCATTCATGTTGTCGCATGTAATAAGTAAATTTAGATATCAAAAGTTTGATTTGAGTACAAAATACTCTATAAAAATTTATCTTATACCGGGCGTCCCAAAAATGGTTCCCGCGTTTGATTAAAGCCAGTATTATTCTGAAAAATGATATAATTTTGAGATATTTATGTTCACACGCATAATAGGCTAACTTAGATATGAAAAGTTTGATTTGAGTAACATATATTATACAAAATGTATCTTATACCGGGCGTCCTAAAAAAATGTTCCCGCATTTGCTTGAAGCAAGCAACATTCCGAAAAGAGATATAATTTTGAGATATTTATGTTCACACGTATAATAGGCTAACTTGGATATTAAAAGTTTTATTTCAATACCATATACTCTAGAAAATTTATCTTATACCGGGTGTCCCAAAAAAATGTTTTCGCATTTGCTTGAAGCAAGCAACATTCCGAAAAGTGATATCATTTTGAGATATTTATGTTCACACGTATAGTAGGCTAACTTAGATATTAGAAGTTTCATTTTAGTACTCATTAAGTCGATCTAAGATAATCAATCCAAAAAAATGAAGTGTAGGGTGTATAATAAATGCAAGCACCTATCCTTAATTTAAAATATAACTCTGTCCCTTAAATAGGAATACAAGTTATTTTTCCATGTTCCTCGTTCTGCCAGTAAAATTCATGGTTGTGGACGTTCATTTGTTAGTGACTGGAGAGAAACTAATCAAATACGTACACCCTGCAGCCAGGGGGAAAATAAAATCAGTAACACGTTCCAAGAATTTTATCACAGCCTTTCTTGCCGATACAAGTACACATACTTTTGCAATCAAATCCATAATAACCATTGGCACATTCTGAAAAGCAAATAACAGCAATTTTTAACATCTTCTAAGCATCAACTTTAAAACAATTTGGATAGTACTCATCAAAAAGTTTGGAATCATTTTACTTACCAAACAGACATATCGATACACGTTTCAAAACTTTGTTTTTGGTCTGGGGTTTCACCTCACTCCTGAAGACTCTTCGTCGATGAAATTTTTTGCGTTGTTAACCTTATTTCAATAATATAATTAAAACCTTAGAGTACTCTTAATCACCTCCCTCCAAATTAAGCTAAGAAAATTGGCAGCAATTTAGCTGAACACATTAATGTAAATCAACTAGTTAAAAGGGGCCAACGTCAAGGGACCAGGCAATCTTAAAATCGATATAACTATTACTCCAATCAAATTTGACAAAGACACGGTCCAGACCCAAAGCTTTGCATAACACAACTGCAGTTAATATCTAAAGTAAACCTATTTCTATTGGTAAATTTTATTAAAAACATGTAAAATTTATTCTTTAGAATTTCAAATTTAATTGATCACAAAAGCATTGGTGCAAATATACGATAGGCCCTCTCAGAGTTGCTAGGGAACAATAGAACATACGATTTTTATTGATGGGAACAGAGGAACATAGTATAGGTTCAATGGGGATAAACAAGGCCAGCCTCAGACGGTTTGGAAGGGGCTGTCACGAGAATTTGCCGAGTAGAATTATAAATTTGTTGACAAACAGTAAGGTAAACTATTTTGTTTATTCAATTGCCAAACGAGGTGAAATTTCCGATTAAATAGCGTTTTATATTTCCAGGGGGTTATCACCCCCTCCCCACACGCCCACGAGATCGGTCCTGTGGAGAAAGGGAACATTGAAAATATTTTTTGCGTTTGCGTTTTGGGGAACTTTCCGGATATTATTTTAGGGAACATTTAAAAAGCCAAAGGGAACTCTATGTAAATTTATCAAGAAACTAGAGAACACAGATCCCCCTAGGAGGGCCAAGATGAACAACGCTTACAGTGACATTATCTCTTGTAAATCATAATTATCATAACAAATAATGCACTATTTACAAGAACAAACTTTATAAGCACATCGAGGATCGAATTGTCAAAAAAAAAAACAAATTAAGAACATGCTCAGCCTCATATCGAAGATTTCCAAAAATTCTAACTGCCTTCGGTGAATGATACTTACTATACAAATTACTCAAACTATGCAAACACGACTGATACTAAATAAGAATGTTCTCCATGTATTGTTGAAGCAAAACAGAAAAAACTGATCACGTCATCGTTTTGGATAAAATTACAGAAGAAAAATTTTTGTGCAAAAGCAAAAACAATTTAAGAACACCTCAAGGCTCAAATTCTTACAATTTTAGAAAATCGAGCCTCGACAAAAATTATCTGGTTCTTATAGTTAAAAAAGAGTGTACTCACCTAATTCGCATCTAGTTCCATTGTATCCAGCAGCACAAGAACAGATATACTGATTTATAGATTGATAACAATAACCATGATTTTGGCATGGAGATGACATACATTCGTCTATGTCATGTTCGCAAAGTTTACCATTGTATCCTGGTTTGCAAGTGCAACTAAAACCGTTCACTAAATCGTTGCAAGTTGCACCGTTTTTGCATGGAGCTGAAGCACATTCATCTGCATGAAGCAAAAAGGAAAAGAGAGTTATGCAAGATACTTAATCAGCCCCACCTATATGCCATATTTCTGTTGATTTGCTGCTGTGATTCAATGATTCAAATGATTCAAATCAGAACAATGAAAAGGAATAGCTGCCACATTATCAAAACTCTATCCTGTCTCTCTCAAATATTAAAAAGTGAAAGTGTAGGGAACTTATGTTGTAAGTCTAGGAAAACAATCTGATCATTAAAATTCAATCTCTGCAATTTTCGAAAAACTCGCCACGTAATTGTGAACATGTAATATTGTAATATCTTACGTAATATTTTCAAAAGAATAACGAAAAACATTAATTTATTTCAGTTAAAGTTGTTAAAGTTAAACTTCGTACGTATGTAGCATCGCAAAGTAAAAGATCTATGAAAATAGCGTAGTAAATAGCACTGATCATAGAATACATTAAATTTGATCTTTTTGTTTTTGATACGAAATGTCAAACACGAAAATATAATTTAGCAAAGCGATAGGTTTATCATCTAAAAACAAACGTTTTTAAAAAATTTCTTTTAAGGCCCATTTATACTGCAAGAGTTTTTGCATGGCGCACATATAAAACTGGTAACAATACCAAAATTCATCAGTGCTGGGCACAATGGCAAGGTAGTCACAAGACGAATAAAAATGGCACGAGTATCAAAAAATAATGTCATGGCTCGGACAAAACATGCAGTGTAACAACTATGCAGAATCTAGTTTTTCTGGTAGGATACCAAATTGTATCCGTGTATAAAAACTTCTGTAGTGTGAATGAGGCCTTGCCTTTCTTCTTGGAAATAGTTCATTGTTGCTTCAAAACATTTAAACTTATTTTAATAATTTTGTCTCACAAAATTTGAGCATCTGCGTCCTAAACTGCAAATATTTACTTCGTCTCAATTTACATGCGCCTGCTGCTTAGAATAACAAAATAAAAACGCGCTTTGTGTACACTATAATATCAGCGTCAGAAAAACATTACACTCGCACCATCACAGACAAGAGGATGGTTGAAGAGAACAAAAGAAAACTATGTCCTACACGCAAACATTGCCTATTTTCCATTGTTTAACGAGGAAAGTTTCTAAAGATCAAACGTTATGCTCGGAGGATGGTTGATCATTTTTCTGGACTTTGTCTGAGATTCATACCTTCATGCTAAATACACCAAAAATTCAAGACTGTAATGTGATGTGATGAAGTTTTAACGTAAACGGTTACATCACATCATATATCTCTGTTAAATTTTACATTTGCTACTGTCGCATATAAAATCTTAATGGTAAAGAAACGCAGTTATCGTTGTTTTTCGTCATCCTGCGATGTTTACTACGAAGAATATTTCAAAGTATAATTATGATATATTTCACCCTGCTAATCAAAGCCTCACTACTCATAGATCAAAAGACAAACGGATTATTCTATTTAGTAAAAAAGACATGCTCATCATACATGGGTCCCAAATTATGGAATAAATTATCTTCTGACATTAAAACTGCAAATAGCACAAACTCCTTCAAGCACGAAATCAAAAACTGTTTCATGCAAAACTTACTGAAAAACGAAAATGGAGTTAGCATATACCTTTAATTCTATCCATATACTTTCTTTAAATGTTTATTAGGATAAACATTCATTTTCTATTTATTTTTTACACATTAATTAAGGATACCTCGAACTTTCTGGTGTTATCCCTGCCACTCTAGTTAGGGGTTTGTGATATTTTAAAAATTGTATTTATTTATTGTTTCATTAATTCTTTTGATATTTTAAAACCTTGTAAATATTTTATACCTTTAATTTGGATTTAAACAATATTGTAAATTTTTAGTGGCGAAATTAAACATACTTACATACATACATATGACTTTCAAATATTACAGCAAAACGCGCATGTAATGTAAAAGAACTCACTGATATTGATATTGCAAAGCTTTCCAGAGAAGCCATTTTGACATGTGCAGTTAAAATCATTGACCAAATCGGTACACAATCGACTATGGACACAAGGCTTTGCTGCACACTCATCGATATCGATCTAAAATTAATAATACAAACTAAACAGTAAAATGATAAAACAAACAACCATTAAAGCCTTTAGCGATTAAGGCAATAGCGATAGCTTTAAATCGCGCTAATCCCCAGTGTGAACAAAGGGTAATCGCAATTTATCCGGTTTAATGCCAGTTCCGTGGTCCGAAACGATGCTTCGGACAAAGGATTATGGGAGGGCTTCACCCTAGGGGGGTTGATGACATAGAGACGACCTTACTAATAAAAAACGGCCCCTTACCACGTCATTAACTGCGAATAACCGATTATTCGATATTTAACGAGATACTTTTTATGTTCACAATGAGGATTAAAACTTGTCGCTAACGCGTTGATCGCGATAAACCCGTAGTGGGAACTAGGCTTAAATGCTAAAGAAGACTTCTGATAATTTTCTCAAAATTCATAGGCAGGCCAATGGCTGTAAAAATCTGAATACTCACCTAGCAGAGATGATATTGATGGTTTCCCATGTACTCGAGTATGGAGGATCATATTTCAAAATGGCACCTTACAAATCTTTGTTCACTATCACGTGATTTATGTCACTATTGCCACTTTTTGACACTAATACCTCTGTAATTTCATAATGGTGCTGTAATGTGGGTTTTTAAATAACATTACTGTATTCAGCTTGAACATATCTTTCGATTGATATGTAATTTTGTTCATTTGGATGGAATTTGAAGAATTTGGATGACGTCATCAAATTAATGAATGGAAAAGTTCTTGGAGGGGAAAAGAATTGCCACCCATTTAGGCGCGATTACTGGAAAAATAGTGCAAAACTTATTAGTAATTGGTGCAAAAATTTGGTGAAAACAATAGAAATTCAATTAAAATGAACATATCCATTGATTTTCTGGCGTAAAAAGATTTTATTGGCCTGAACTTCGGCGTGGGATTTACATGAAAACTCACGACCCACGTCTGACGTAAAGTTTAGAGCCACGTACCCACCCAATCAATGCAACCTTAACACACTCGTCATCTGGAGGAATTTTCAAAGAAGCCCCTGAAGAGGGTCTTCAATTCCACTCATTTTAGGCGAATCCCAGATCCTATTTTATCACTTCAGAGCCCTCTTTAAACACAATTTGATGAGACATATACCTCAACAGAATGTTATTAACAGATTTAAGAAACCATGAAGCTCAAAGATGCAAACTGGTACGTAATACCCGTCAAGGGGTCTGTACTGTATATTTAGATTAGATTAGATTAAACAGAAATCTCAAATTAACTTACCTCACATAATACACCCGTATATCCTGGTAAACAAAGGCAAGTGTATCCATTCACGCCATCGGTACACAAACCACCATTTTGGCAAGGGGTTGAAGCACATTCGTCAATGTTTGTGGCACATACTTTACCGGTGTACCCTGCGACACAAGAACATATGTAGCCATTCACGCCATCAGTACACGAACCACCATTTTGGCAAGGAGTTAAGGCACACTCATCAACATCTACGTTGCAATTTTCTCCAGTGTACCCCGGAGCACAAGAACATGTGTACCCATTTATGCCATCAGTACACGAACCACCATTTTGACATGGAGTTGAAGCACACTCATCAATGTTTGAACCACAGTATTTGCCAGTGAATCCTGCAACACAAGAGCATGTGTACCCATTTACGCCATGGGTACACGAACCACCATTTTGGCAAGGGGCAAAAGCACATTCATCAATGTTTGAACCACAGCCATTAGCAGAGTACCCTGCAGGACAATAACATGTGTAGGCATGGGGTTAATCTGTATATAAAAAAGTTTATTTTGACAAAGTTCGTCTTGTCATTTATTAGCTATAAGAGATTTTGGTGGGAGAGAATATAATATTCTCAACGGATAAAGCACCAATGAACCTTATTTTTACACAATTTACTTTTTAAATTTAAACTTTTCTCGAAGGCAATAAAAACTTGTGTCAGCAAATCTAAATAGTGGAGCGTCTTCTCTCGGAGTTTTCAGTTGTTTCTGAAAATAAACATTTCAACAACATTTTAAATAAGGCCACTCAAAACAATCGCATAACGCGGTTTACTTACGTAGCAAGCTAAACAATCTTGTTGTCTAAGTTAACATTTTATCTACCCCGAAATCTTAAAATACTAAAATCAAATGTTCTTCCTTCAATTCGAAGGCCAGCAAATGTTTATCGATTGTTTAAAAATGCAAATGACACGAAAATCTAAATTTTTTTTATTTTAAAAGGATTATGCTGAGGAGTTGAGACCTCAGTGTCCGAATTTGCGATGCGTGAAACAACCCAGCGAATTTGCAACTTTGTGACGTAATACGTTAGTGTTCTGAAAGTAGCGAAACGTAGGATCAAAGATTAGTCGAAAATTACTGAAGCAAATTCGTCGATGGCTGGTTTCCAGTTAGTTTTAAATTCCTGCGATTGCCTTTTTTAATGGAATAAAAAAATTAATGGAATAAACTTTCACAGCACTTACGGCTTTTCAAAACCAGAGATTTTTCAATGGAAACATGTGTTTCCATTAAAAGATTCAATCTCAATTGTTTCCATTAAAAGAGAAATATTTTCTTTTACAAAATTCACTGAATTAGCCTGGCTACACAGTCCTTCTATTTTCGCAGTTGTTGTTGTTGATAGCCAGCTTCAACGAGGGACTGGTTTCATGATTCTTTCTAAAATCGGGTAAGAATCTGAGATATCGGTATCCAATGACAGTCGAATATTTCACAAAATAACAATAATTACTGTTTTATCTGCCAATGAAATGTATTTGAATTACATTTTTTGTTTTGTTTTTCTTGAAAGTTAGGTTGGTCTGGTTTTTTCTTAATGGTTACTTTGGTTTCAGCTTGAGCATTATTTGAAAAATGGCTGATTCTACCGTCGAAGCTATTGAGAAGAAACATAACGTCAAGTACAAAGGTTTTCAGGCAGCCGTTCACCACAAAGTGCTCCAAGTGGAAAATGTATTTGTATGTGCTCCTATACTCCTATAAAAAATGTCGTTCATTTATTCATTATCAAAGGTATACACTATTATCGATTTAAGTTTTATATTATCCTTGGTATGGCAAGACGTAGTGCTTTGCTCCTGCCTTGCATTTCTGTCCGAAAACCGAGGCACATTTTCTTGATGGGAGAGCTCAGCTGCAAACAAACAAATGCAGATGCAGAACAGAATATTGTTAAAGGAAATGTTGACATGATTTGAAAAATGAAAATGGGAATGTTTGAAATGAACGCGAAAATAAATCTGCAAGGTACATTTTTAGCAAATTAACTCAGAATGGCCTATAATATCGATAAACGGAGCCTAAAATTAAACAAATATAAACTTTAAAATATAATACTTGCGCCAAGGCCAAACCTTTATATTTAAAACCTTTATATTTCAAAAACTATAAAAGATACCAAAAACCGAAAAAGCACGGATCGTACATTCTTTCGTATTAAAGAAAAATGAAAAACATTTTCGTGTTAACTTTTAACTCACCCGGTGTATCTTACCTTTGTTATCAGGAAAAGGATGAGCCAAAATTTCGCAAAGAATTGCACTCATCAAGATTAAACTGAAAGTGGGTTTTAAGTACATTTTGACAAGATAAACGCAAAACCTTCTTCTTTGAAGACGCGAAAATTTATTTTTGCTAAAACGACTCTTAGACAACCTAAACCACGTTTGAATGACATGCAGTAAAATTTTGGCAAGACATTGGTACTTTTTTAGTATGGGTATTGACCGGGGGTTGGCAAAGGCAAATATTAATGAGTATTTAGTGTCGTCATTGTCATTCAACCATTTGCATAGGTTTTGCATGAAAACCACCAGTAGAAGAGGATCTGAAACTATGATTAATATGGTTAGGCATAAAGATTTTCAAAATAAAATTCAAACAAATTTTTTAAATGTTAAAAGTTAGGGGATTATTTATGTATATTTATTTTATATAGAAATATATGATATTAAGAATATGATTGTTTATGAACGTCTCTTCGTAGCCTTCACTCCAGTTCTCAAACCGTATTCACTTAATTAAACGCCGCGGCGCTCTATTAATTTTCAATGCTTTAGATGCGGCGCTCATTCGGGGGCGGCGCTCAAACGGGGGCGGCGCTCTTTAAAGAAGTCTATCATTTGTGA